>PGFW01052541.1:3748-15565 GCA_003123925.1 Haematobia irritans | reverse complement strand
CATGATCACGCACCTTACGACGGAAAAATCTTAAAATCTTATTTTTTGGTAGGACTAACGCTCCCGCACACCTCACGAAAAGAAATTTTAAAGACTCACACTCACGCATACTACACGATTAGAAATGTCGTGACTCACGAATAATTTTTTGTTTTGCACTGTTTATTTCTCCATTTCGTTGGAGCACTGTTATGGTGCTCACAATGCGCATGCGCGTCAGACTTCTTTGAAACTCGACTCAAGAAGGTCGTTTCAATTCGTGTGAACGCTAACAGCAATCCGAACAGCATTGCGAACATAGCGTCCTGGGTTCGATCTCTGTTTCGACTAGAAGTGTGCACGTGAGTAAAATATTTACTCCATGATCACGCACCCCTTACGACGGAAAAATCTCTGACGCCGCACGATATTTTTTGAGGGACAAACATGAAAATGATTAAGTCTTAAACATCCTAGATGGTCACTAAAATTGTAAATGAAGTTCAACTCGTAAGCGTTTTATGTTCGTGAGAGGGAATATTTTCGTGAGCGTATTTTTTCGAAATCGTTACTCATGTACACTCACGAAGATATTATTTTCGTGAGTCACGCTCACGCACGACATTTGGTTGGTTAATGAAGCCCACGCACACCTCATGCTGCTGGCCATCATCATGACTCACCGGAAGTCAATCGTGTCATGTGCACACCTTTAGTTTCGACCGAAACATCAAGAAGATTTGCATCGGTAAATTATCCCTTCTCAAAGTGGTTTGATCGTAAGGGAATTCATTGCGGCGATTGATATTTGTAAAGACCCTCGCCGACTTCTTCGCTGAACTGATATTTGTGACCAGCGAGTGATATTTGTAAATGTAGGAATAGTAGGAAGATTTCAAGGATAAATCAGAAGTGCGTGGGTCTCTATCCTATTAACCGAGCTGTTATGGTAAAAGATGTCATGCAGATAAAACCTTGTTCATCCCAGAATTAAATAAATTAGAAACACTCAATTACCAATTTTCCACAAACCGCCATTGTACAAGGGAAAATTTGTTGCCGTTATCCCACTACCTTGGAAATTTAGCAACGCTCATGCCACTTGAGTATTGCCTCATCGTTACGTCGTCGACGTTGGTAAACGGCAGCACCAGCTGTTATGAACGCACTATCATTGTATCAGGATCATTAAAGAGATAGGATAGGAATATCGATTTTCGCACATTCCTCGCAACTCAGTAGTCAGTAGAGGAGACCAAATCAAAATACATTTTGAAAAAAAAAACCAAAAAAAAAAACAAAATGAAAAATATTAAAGCTTTTTTGCTGCAAAACCACAAAGCGATGTTAACTTAAATGAAATACTCCAGCTATAAACGCTGCCTTAGTCTGCAGCAGCGAAACAAACTTAAGTGCCTCAGTGGCAAACAATAACAAAAACACTTGGAGACAGCTGTTTTGTTTGCACTGCTTATTTCTCCATTTCGTTGGAGCACTGTTATGGTGTCAACAATGCGCATGCGCGTCAGACTTCTTTGAGACTCGACTCAAGAAGGTCGTTTCAATTCGTGTGAACGCTTAACAGCAATCCGACCAACGTATTTTTGGGACTTTTAAATTTCGTCTCTCACATCAGAGCTGAGTATACGGAACGCGCATCACCTTCATTACCAATCTGGTCGTAGTCGTCGTCGTAATTATTATTTACCTGTGCTCGTCGGCGATTCGTTTTGGAATTTCGATTAATTATTGATTAAACGTTGTTGGATCTAAACACGGCACGCGCAACGGTCTTGATTTGCGGAAAAATTATAATCGTCTCATTTTAGTGGCAAAAAATTAGTGTAAGTGAAGAGGCCCCCCTAAGGGAGTCATGTGATATGCAAAAACAAAAATTAAAAAACCTATCGAAAATATCAAATGGAAAAATAAACAAACAAAAATTGTGTAACAATAAAAAACCAAATAAATTCATAAGAAAACCAAAAAAACGTCAAATGAATTTAATTGCCCTCAACTTAATGTTGTGTGTTGATGTTGCATGCAGCAAGTTGCAAGTTGCAGCAGCAATCTGTCTTCATCCCAGAGCCATTAAACTTTAAGACAGTCATCATAATTATAAGCAAATACCCTCCATCCAACGAACCAAACAATCCCTCAAAAAAAAAAACATAAAACGACAATCTGAGAGTTGCAATTGCTGTGGTGACGATGTCGTTTTTACTGTTGTCACAACAATTGCTTGCAACAATTGCAACATTTAAAAGGAGACTGGTCTTCAGACTTGAGCAAGCAAACACAAAATACGAGAAAAAACACAGTTGGTAGTATGGTTTGTCATGGCAGTATGGCCATGTGCTGCTGCGCTATTTCAACCGCAAACCACGTCCCAAAGCCCAAACTATGGTTGAAAGCATTTTTTTTTTGTTTTGTATTTTTGCATTACTTTTCCTTTAGCCCAAATTACAAAACTTGTAAGAGTGCGAGTGTGAATGTAATCTGGTGTAGCTTGTATGTAAGTTGAATATGACCTCCTCTTGGGGATTTCCTACAATACATCTAAATATGGATATGGATATATGGGGATGTGTGAGTGTATACAAGTATTTTGAAGACTTGAAATCCTTGGAAAGAAAATCAAAAATCTTGTTTACAATATGGTCAGTTTATATGTTTTGAATGGATAACGTTTTCAGAAAAATTTTAGTTGCAGTAAGTTAATTTTTTTGGAACGATAACAACTTTTGTTTGGCACCAGTCACGAAATTAATTGCTATAATTAATATTCAATTAATTAATTCGTGAAAATAATAATATCAATCACCGACGTCAATTAAAAAATTAATTGGTCCAAATAAAAATTAATTGATTCAAAGTTAATTTTTGTAATTGAATGCTGTTCTCTTTAAAAATTTGATTCATTTAAATTAATCTTTTGGTTAAAATTTTAATTGAAAAAAAAAAAACATTTAAAAGTCATTTCACAGATTCGGCTATGAAAAATTTAGTCCTTGGTTATAGAGCTCAGAATAGAATCGGGTAGCATAAGAGTTCACAGTACAAATGTATCAAATATGAAACTTGTTACCCTCACCTAGACTCAAAAAAATTTTACTTGGATCCAAAGATTTGACCGTTCCTTAAGGATTTTGGTAATTGGATTCTGAGCCAAAGATGCGGCTTCTTTAAAATAAGGACAATCTTTTAGCGACTATGTTGCTTTAAAATCTAGAGATCAATAAAATTAAAATATGATAAGGGTTCATTACAAAATTTTCATTCTCTTGTCGCGGGTATAATTTATAAAGGCTATTCACATGTAAAAACAAATGACACTTTAAAAATCCAAATTATATCGGATACAACAACGTACACAATGTTTTCTTACTTCCAAAAAAACTTTAAACCAAAGATGCTAAATCCTCAAAATAAGTATTAGCCTATATTTGAAGCGCTTTTATCTTAAATTTAAAGATTCAATATTCTAGTTAATTGTAATGAACGATTTCTTTAAGTAAAAAATGTGTTTTCTTTACTTTAACGGGAAAATTGGCCTTAGTTCAAAGATATACGACTTTTAACCGAGGACGTAAATTTCTAAAATTTGTGTCCTAAATTTAATAAAAAATTTTTGAAGCAAATTATAAAACTTTATCTTTAATTAAAATTTCCTAATTATTAAAGAGAATTTGTACTTAATAACTTTAAACTTGGCGATCCTAAAATTAGGTTGTGTAATCTTTAATAATTATACGTAAAATATTTATTTTCATTTGTAACTGTTAGCTATTTTACTTTGAAATATGAGTCTTATCACTATTGTGGAATTTTTGCAGATATTGGTTGTAAAACATAAACCACTATAAAGCCATAGGTAAGATTTACATGTTATGGCAGCCCTTTATTCGGGTTCACTGCAGTCTATGCCCATTTGATCGCCACACTCAAAAAGTTTACTTGCCCAAAGATTTTGACATTCCTTTAATGGATTTTTTATTGAATTCCGAGCCACAGATGCCGGGTTCTTTAAAATAAGGAAATTTTTTTGCGACCTAACTGGCTTTAAAAATCAGGATCCAAAAAATTAAAATTTATGATACCAGATCTCAAATTTATCGAATTTTCATTCTATTTTTCCGGTATATAATAAAGCTATTCACGTACAAACAAATGCCAGTTTAAAAATCCAAATTATGAGAGATACTTTAAAGTAAAAAATATTTTCTTAATTCCAAAAAAAACTTTACACCTAACATGCTAAATCCTCAAAATAAACCTAAGCCTATATTTGAAGCGTTTTTATGTTAAATCTAAAGATTCAATATTTCAGTTAATTTAAGGACGATTTCTTTAAATCAAAAATGTGTGTTCATTTTTACTTTAAGTAAAATTTGGCCCTAGTTTTAAAGTCATGCAACTTTTTAACGAAGGGACGGCAAATTTTTGAAAAATATGTGCCCCAATAAAATGAAAAAAATTTTGAAGGGAAAGATTTTAATTAAAGATTATCATTAATTTTAAAGAAATTTGTCGCATCCTAAAATTGAGGTTGCTTTAATCTTAATATCAATCGTAAATATTTTTTTTTTTAGTGCACAGTGATAAATTTCTCTCTGCAAATATCCATATAGTTTTGGATTTAATATTGCATCTGAAAAAAACTATTGGTGGCGAACCAATTATTGTCAATGTCCTTAAAATGCTAATGCGAATTTTTGCTTGCATAGAAGACGCATTTGTCTGATGTAAGTTTTTTTTCCTAGTCATGAAAGAACATGTTTGTTTGATCTAGGTCACTTGACCTTTAAATATTTCTGAAAATTTCTTCATGAAATAATAAATGGTTTCTAGATATTTATGTCAAATTTCTTTAGGAGTTTTCAAGAAATGAAATTTTGAGGAAACTGAAGAAAGTAAAATCAGAAATTTCATCTTGTTTGCTCGTATTTGCGAAATTTTAGAAATTTTTAGGTGGAGAAACATAAGTAGGGTTCAATAATTCCCAAAAAGACCCCAAGATAAATATTAAGCTGATTGTCCAGCTCAAAAAAAAAGTTACTTGATGCCAAAGATTTGGACCTCCTTTAAAGATTTTGCTAATTTGATTCTGAGCCAACAATGCGGTTTCTTAAATAAGGAAAGTTTTTTGTGACCTATCTGGCTTTAAATCTAGGATCTATAGAATTAAAATTAGGAATACAGAACTCATTTATAGAATTTTAATTCTAATTTTTCCGGTATATTAAAAAAAAGCTGTTCACAATACGAACAATGCCAGTTTAAAAAGTCCAAATTATGACCGAATTACTTTCGAAGTAAAAAAATTTTTTTTAAATTCCAAAAAACCTAAAACAAAGGTGCTACAACTCAAAATAAGTAATAGCCTAAAATTTGAGGTGCGTTTTTTTACTTAAATCTAAAAATTCAATCATTTCAGTTCATTTAAGGACGAATTTCTTTAAATTCAAAAACGTGTTTTTCTTTATTTTAAAGGAAAAATTTGCCTTGGTTTAAAAGACGATCTCATTTTAAAGAAGGACGCAAACTTTCAAAATGGCGTATCCTAAATTATGAATGAAAAAAATTTTGAAAGGTCAAAAGATTATAAACCTTATTTTAATTAAATGTCATTATTTTAAAGAAATTTGTCCTTAATAGTGTTTAAATTGCAAGTCCTAAAATCGAGGTTGCGTAATCTTTAATATCACGTAAATATTCAGTGCATAAGACCTTAAAATTTGTATCGCGGTTTGTATGGGAGGAGATATTAAAAAATCTTTAAATAATTCAAAAATCCAATCAAGTTTTATTGGTTGAAAGCCATTTTGAAGAGTGATTCGATTAGAAGGACGGACGAATATTTTTGTAGATTTCAATAAAACTGCTAATGTATGTACTGTTTAAATTTCTTACACAGAATGTTCTTTCAATATTCACATCTCAAGTGAAATTGAACTTCAGTTTCAATGAAATTTGAAGGCGCCATAAATAGAATCAACCTACACTTATTGATAAGACTGAAGTTCCTCTTGTCTAACCCGAGTACAAAATTTCACACACATGAATTAAGTTAAGACAAAAATGAGCGCACATCCACAGATTATAGCCCATGTTTCCATTTAAATACTATTTCATCTTCTGCATAATGCGTGTACACAATTGTTAAATGCTAAAATATTTATTTTATTAAAGAGGGATTTGTTAGTTTTAGCGCTATTTGTGTGATGTTAGTTTAGTTGGGTTTTTACGCAAAACTCTTGTGAGGCTTATGCTCCCATATCAGCTTCCCACCTTTCTTAGCTGGCCGTCAGACCTAACCGTCCAAAGTGGTGCCATAGTCAGTGAAAGTGATTTTATTTCTGTTTGGAGTTTTCTTTGCCCGTTTGTGCACAGTGCTCTGGAGAGTGCTCCTTCTATTTATTTTTTTTTTCATCTCTAGTTTTATTTATTTTCATTTTGCGAGCTAACTTATTGTTGCTTACTTACTAACTTACTATTATTGTTATTATTTTTACACCGCTTTGTGTGTCTGCCACACGTTGAGGTATACATATAACCATATGAACATACATAAAGAGAGAGATATTCGGAAAGTCCAATTTTTGGGCAACTTTTTCGAGCAATTTCGAGCCGGAATAGCCGAATTTCTCTTCGGAAATGTTGTCTCCAAAGCTGGAAAATAGTTGTGCTGCGTTTATTTCTGTAGACTTTAGACTTGACGTAGCGCACCCAAAAAAATAGTCTAAAGGAGCTCAAATCGAATGATCTTCGGTGGCAACTTACCGGTCCATTTCTTGAGATTGATTGTTCTCCGGAAGTTTTCCCTCAAAAATGGCCATAGAATGCAAGCTGCTGTGGCATGTGCGCATCTTGTTGAAACCAACATTGTCAACCAAGTTCAGTTCTTCCATTTTTGGCAACAAAAGTTTGTTTAGCAATCGAACGATAGCGATTCGCCATTCACCGTAACGTTGCGTCCAACAGCAATCTTTGAAAAAATACGGTCCCTAATGATTCCCAACCAGGTACTAAACCACACCCAGCAACAGTGCAATTTTTTTCGGGATGCATGGGCCAGTTCTTGAACGGCTTCTGGTTGCTCTTCACTTTCCAAATGCGCAATTTTGCCTTATTTACGTAGGCCATTCAACCAGAAATGAGCTGCTCATCGAGCTGAACAAAATTTGTCCGTATAAAAAAGCGGATTTTCTGCCATGATTGTTTTGGTATCAAAATTCAAGTGATTTGCAAGCGTTGCTCGTATGTAAGTCTAATTCATGATGAAATGTCAAAGCATACTGAGACATCTTTCTCTCTTGCACCGAATGTCTGAAATCCCACGTGATCTGTCAACTACTAAGCATGAAAATCCGTAAACTCTAAAGAGAATCAACGACCTTTTATATAAATACGGCAGACAAACGGACGGACGGACAGACATATGTACAAACAAGAGACGTAATTTTTTCCCATTTCATTGTGACTTTAAGTACAATTCATTTAATTTTTGCTTCGATGGTGTTTTTGCATTTTATTATTGTTGTTGTTGCTGTTAGTTTTTTCCGCAGAAGCCAAGTGGTTGATGATGGCGGTGGTGTGGTGGTGGTGGTAAGCTTTTAAATGTGCACTGTTATGGTGGCAGTGATGGCAATCATAATAGGGTAATAGCGAACACATTCTCTTATTGTGTTTGAAATGTTTCGAATTTGTTTGCCCGCTGGAATGACTCCGCAACTGGTTGACTGACTAGGTGGCTTGATGGCTGTTTGCTTGAATTGTTACACTTACATATTTCATGGTGCAAGAAGTTCTCCCCCGCTCCAACATTCACCAAACGTCAATGTGGGTGGGAGAGTGTAATGTTTACGTTTATAATTTTGGAGTTGGGTGTGAAGTATGTGAACATTCAAAAGACAAAACTGAACGACTTCTTCAACTTTAAGTTTTGCCTCAAAGAGAGTGCAACATTTTCTAGAATGGGCGAAACGGAATTACATACATACACCCCCCTCATACATACTATTTCGTACGATCATTCCATTAATAGAGACCATTTTACTCAAATTAAAAAAAAAAAATTGCGGTATTTACGAAGGATTTAAACACCCCTGATTTTGCATCTTGCTGAATCTTGTCTAGAACTTAAATGCGATGGTGTTGCAATGGTTAGCATACCCGTCTTATACAAAAAAAAACCATGGGTTCAATCCCACTTCAACAAAGCCCAAAAAGATTTCAAATGGTACATTATTCGTCGTCTCAGTAATACTGAGTGTTTCAAAGCGTCGGCTAAGTGGTTTCGCCGTAAAAGGTAAACAGAAGGTCCCTTGTCAATGACCTAAACATACACTGAATAAAAATCATGCCCGGTTCCAAAAATTTTGTCTTTACTTTAAAAAATTTGGTATTGATTCCGAGCCAAAGAATACAAGTAAGGATACTTTTAAGACAAGAAAATTTTAATTTTTCGCTTTCTCAGCGTAAAAACGATTTAATGACAACTTTATTTTCCAATTTAAGACTCGACTTCCAGTAGAAATTATGCTATGTTTCAAGTAAAAAACGCTTTTAAAATAAAGTGTTGAACGATTTTTTGCTTTGTAGTCAAGCAACGATTTTTTGCTTTGTAGTCAAGATGCAAAAAGACAACAAATTTAAAGACAATTTCATTAAATTTAAAGACTTTTACTGAATTATTAAAGTCAAGTTGACCTTAGCCCAAACATTTTTTCTTTCATGTTATGATACCCATTTTTAAGTCAAATCACTTGATTATAAGAACAATACGACTTCATTGAAAAGTTTATCGACTTTTGGACAAGGAACAAAACTTCATATTAGAGAAATGCGTCTTCTATGCTAAGCAAAATTTGCATTCGTATTTTAAGGCCATGAAATCTTTGACCTTACGACAATATTTTTTTCAGTGTAGAAGCGGGCAGTACTTAATGACAAGAGAGAAATTCACTACCTGTGATATGTGATATCGATTGAATGTCTAAGTGACCAGAAATATTGTATGTAATAATTACCTTAAAAAACAATGTCTCTCAAATCTAATTAAAATTGAATATTTGATAATTACAGAAACCAAAATTCTAACCTTTAGCGACATGTGTTGTAATCTCTTAGTTGTTATTAAACCCTTAAAATTTTAATTTTAGAAGTAGTAAATTTTTCCTCAAGAATAGTGTACACAAAAACAAGTGAACCAAGGCTATTTTCAATACGACGAGTGCGTTTTCTAATGGCTATGCTACCTACACACAAAAAAATCTGATTCAATCACGAAATTAATTGAAATGTCTTCAATCAAGAAAATGATAGAATCAATCATAGTTTTAATTGGGCATAAACAAATATTTGATTAAAAAATTAATAGATTTAATTTGAACATTTCTATTAATTTTGTAATTGATTCAATTAAAAATTTAATTGATGTTAATTGTAAACGTAACTATTTGCAATTACTATCTTATTTAACTTTGTGTTTTTAGTTTAACCCATTCACTACCGAAATAAACCTAATGTTAAAAACTTAAATTGTTCTCTTGTTTTTACTTATAGTAACAGCATGTAGAACAAAAATTGTGATTTTGAGGACTTACCTCAATTACTTCTCGTGCTATATGAGTTTGTTCTGAAAACTTGATTCTTGAATAAAAAATAAAAATGAATAAAAATAAGCGCTATTTGGTCTATAACATGCTTCGAAGTGTAAGCAAAAAACAAAAAAGAATCCGAAAAAATACCAGCTATAGTTTTTGTATGAACGTCCTTTTGATGGAGACATACAGTAGAAAAATGGTCTCAAAATTTCGCATTTTTTCATTTATTGTTAAAGAGGTTTACAAAAATGCATTTTAGTGCTCGCCAATATGGAAAATATTTATAGCTGATTTAGATTAAAACCTCTACTTTAAAATAACATCGAGAATATCGAAACTAAGAGGGGAAATAGAGTTTGGAGTCGTTTCCGAATGTCCTCCTGAGTGGACATCGGTAGTGAAAGGGTTAATTAAAAAGTTGATTGTTTGAAATAAATTTTTATTTAACTGGCGTAGTCTTCCGAATTGCATAAATTAATTAACATAATGCTTCTATCTTAATTAAAAAAATATTGTATCAATTAATTTATCAATTTAAAAACTTTTCAACTTCAATCAACATTTTAATTGGAAATATTTCGTGATATTTTTTCTGCGTAGTCTGATGTTCATCGTGGGAAAAGAAATTGAAATATGCAGTTTGATAAAGTTTTCTGAATTTGATTGAAGTATGTGAGTTCAATAAAATTGTTGATCAATACATATTTGGCAAAAAAACAGTAATTCATATACAAGTCTCCATATGAATTTTGTATTAAAATTTGCAAACTCTTATTTTTGTGCGTTTGTTTCTTCCAATATGTTTTGTTAAAAAAGATTTTTTATTTTTAAATGAAAGTTATTGTTTTATTAATTTAACGAAAATTTGTTTTTTTTAATTGCATTTTTGTTTATTCCGAGATTGTTCTTTACTGTTCACTTCACCCGTTATTACGATGAAGCTATTGTTTCTATTTTCAAGGGAATATCTCCTCCATACACATAGACCCTAAATGTAATAAACAGTTAATTGCACTAAATTACGTATGACCTTGTCTGACCAAACCATAGACCAAAATTGTTCAACAAAGGCGAACTGTATTGCCACACCAGCACCTTATTCCTGAAAATGGAAGCATACTCGGCTTTATACTACCACAGTGGTTTGGGGAAGCCCTAAACCATGTGACCATTTTGTGGGAACGAGAAAAGAAACACAAAATACAAATTGATGTCATGGCATTGACACATATTGACTTATTATGCTAATACCAAAAACACATAGCTTAGCACCATCAAAACAATTATAAACAAACAAACAGAAACATACCCTCATACAAAAAGTCTCAAAGAAAGAGGAGAGTGGAAAAGCAAAAAAAAAACAAGTGTTAAATAATATCACAATACCAAAAATCATTTAAAATTTTAGCGGCAGCAGAGGCTGCTGTTTTGTATGCAATTGTCAATTAGTCAAACCAGTGAGTATATACAAAAAAATATTAGCAAAGCAAACCCAAAAACGCCAGAAACAAGAAATTATTACTGTTATTGGGTAAGGTAAGTGCGTACAAATACACAATACTACTCAACCCGAGGCTGTAGACCTAATTCATGCAAACTTGTACTGCACGCGGTCAACCAGCAAGCCAGCCATATAAGCTGCTGTTGTTGTTGTAACAAAGCTAAACGTTCAAACACCTTTTGCCAGAGATGCCATAAGACACACCAAGCCATCCAACCATCAAAAAGTTCGGAAAAATATTGAAAACTGTTATTAAATATTCAGTCCACAACAAAATCTACGCAACTGGCAAGCTAGCTCTTCACTCACTACTACGGTTAAGCAATTTTGATATAACCAACAATCGTCTCCCTCCCTCTTCTTCCCCCAAAGCCTTCGCTATGTTGAGACGCTAAAAACCGAACTGAACCGCCACCTTCTTTAACATTTCTTCTGTTTACTACCTATCAATTCATCTAAGCCAAAAATCCAAACAGTCAGTCATCTATCAATCCCCTGGCAATTTTATCGCTGCAATGTTCGAAACTCAAAGTAAGCCGAGTGAGTGTCATGCAAATGGTTAGCGCCACTTTGGTTACTTCTTCTCGAAGACCATGTCGATGTTTGTATCTTCTTCCCTGTACTATGTATAGTTGATTATGCAATTTAAGCCATTTCAAATTATTAATAAAAACAAAACAAATTTATTTTTTATATAATATCAATAACACAGTTTAATAAACATAACCA
>PGFW01052525.1:11667-17580 GCA_003123925.1 Haematobia irritans | reverse complement strand
AAGAATGGCTTAAATGTGGGTGAGGCTGATTGCTTCAAACTGCACGAAAGTCTCAACGAATTTCAAACCGGTGGCCGACAGCTGTAGAATCTACAAAAAAATGGGATTTTTTACGGCTTAGTAAGGAATATATAGTGTTTGGATAGATTTTGCAAAATAATCCCCTACCAGCTAACAGAATTTTCAATTTTCTATAGAAATAAAATTTGAAGAAGGTTTTCAGTAGAAATTCAATTTTGAAAAAAAATTATTTAAAATGAATTTTGACAAAATTTTCTAATAGAAAAAAATTTTCACAAAATTTCTTTAAAATAGTTAATATTTTTGAAAAAGAATCTTCTAATAGAAAATTAAATTTTGAAAAAATTTTCTATAAATATAAAATTTTACAAAAAGTTCCTTAAAAATAAATTATGCAAAATTCCCATAGAACATTACATTTGATAAAATTTCTAATAGAATTAAATTTTGACAAAATTTTTAAGAAATTTACAATGTTGACAAAATTTTCTTTAGAAATAAAATTTTGACAAAAAGTTTTCAATTAGAAATAAAATTTGGACAAAATTTTCTTTAGAAACTAAAACAAAATGGACAATTTTTCTATAGAAATTAGATTTGGAAAAATTTCTAATAGAGGAAAAATTTTGAAAAATTACATTTGTGATAAAATTTTCTATAGAAGTTAAATTTTCTAAATAGAATTAAATTTTGACAAAAATTTCTGCAAGAAATAAAATTTTGACCAAAAAGATTGCACCCCAAGAATTAAATTTGACAAAATTTGCCTATAGAAATATACATTTTCCAAAAAATTTTCTTTAAGAAATAAAATTTTGAAAGTAATTTCTAATAGAAATAAATTTTGAAACAAAATTTCTTATAGAATAAAATTTTGAAAAATTACATTAGAAATTACATTTTGATAAAAAATTTTTCTATAGAATTAAAATTTTGAACAAAATTTCGTATAGAGCAATAATTTTGAACAAAAAATGTCATAGAGAAATTTTCTACAGACAATTAAAATTATTTGACACACATTTTCTTTAGAAATAAAATGGTTTGACAAAATTTTCATAGAATTAACGTTTGAAAAATTTTCTGATTAGAAATTAAAATTTTGAAAAAAAAATTCTATAGAAAAAAATTTTTGAAAAAAATTTCTATAGAAATAAAATTGTAAAAGAATTTCCTAATATAGAGATAACTTAAAAAAAATCTATAGAAATAAATTTTTTGACAAAATGTTAAATTAAAATAAAAGTTGATTAAAATTATAATTTTTTTTTAGAAAAAAAATAAAATATTAATTAATAACAAAATTTCCATTGAATTACAATTTTTACAAAAAATTTTCTATAGAAAAACATTTTGACAAAATTTCCCAATAAGAAATTAAAAATTTGAAAAAATTATATAGACATGAAATTTGAAAAAATGTGCATATAAATATTAAAAAAAGACAACAATCATGCAAACCAGAAAATTTTGATCAAAAATTTCAAATAAGTTTCTTTAAATTTTGGTTTTGGAGAGTAAGGTAAACACTGAAAGAATGAAATATTGGGGAATGAACTATTGGGCCAAAGAGCAACTTTCGTGCAGCATGTAATGACGTTCGGAAGTCATAATTTGTTAATTTTATGATATTTCTGATATTTTTTGCTTCCATAATAGAGCATATAACAGATAACAAAATTCAATAATTCAGTAAAAATATCTTCATCATCTATAAATGACATCCCTACCTAAAACCATTTACAATTTACATGAACCATCATCCAAACCAAAACTCATATGCAATTGCCATAATATAAGCTAAGCCTCAAATCAAGCAGTCAGAACAGAATGTAATGGAATTATATGCCAATCTGCCTGCAACGAGAAGGGTTCCCCCATTCAAAGTCAATGGTTGGGAACTTTTCTAACCAAAAGTCAAGACTATTGATGGAAATGTTGATGATGCTGGTATTGTGGCAGATGGATGCTTAAATAAGAAAGGAAGCTGAAGAGGCCAAAGCCAAAATCATTGAGAATAAAGGTTAAAAGCTTCGCTTGTACCACGATATAACAATTGTGAAATAAGTAAATAATGGCCAAAGAAGGCCAAAGTCAAAGCTAAGAATTACCCATGTGATTTGTTTGTTCTTTTTTTCTATTTGATTTTGACTCTCTAATTTAAGACTTACAATTTTCTAGAGAAATAAAATTTAAAAGAAAAATCTTCTTAGAAATAAATTTTGACGTAATATTTCTAATAGATAATAAAAATTTTGTCAATAATTTGAAATATAAGAAATAAATTTGACAAGAAATTTGGCCTAATAGAAATAAAAATTGATAAAATTTTCTATAGAAATAAAGTTTTGACGATAATTTGCTCATAGATAAAAAATTTTGAAAATTTCTGATAGGAAATAAAATTTTGAAAAACTTTTTCTGTAGAAATAGAATGTTAACAAAATTGTGCATAAATAAATCAATACTAGATACAATTAATCCGGTGGCAATAAAACAACATTTCCTTAATATACCTAACACAAAAAAATTTGATCAACTAAACTTCAAAAATAAATTGTTTTAATTTGGTAGAATTTTGATATAACTTCCTTCAAATTGTTAGTGATTATTTGTGTGGCCCGTGACAGCTAAATACTGTAACATTTAAAATTAGGTATAATGTATAGGAAATTTCTAGCAAAACTCTATTTTGCTGGACTCTAAACGTAAAAGGAACTGGCTTCTATTCATAAATTTTTGACGGAGCCTAATATCAAAATTTTGTGGAAAAAAATCGGAAAAATCTTTTCTGAGTAAAAAAATTCGTCAAATATGCCGATAAAATCGGCCAGCCTTGACCATCACAAAACAAAATGTACTTGGAAGGCTTGAGCCTTCCCATTAAAGATTTTGATATTGATGTCCGAGTAAAGATAAAACTGAAGTAGCAATGCTCTCTCACATGCCAGGCAGAAGACAACAATAACAAAAGTATATATATCGGACGTAAGTTCGGCCAGGCCGAATATTATTAACCCTCCACCAAATGGATTGGCGTAGAAACTTCTACGAAAGACTATTCATCCAACAATCGAATTACTTGGGTTGTGGTATCTATAAAACTTCTTTACTATGCGTTGTAATAGAAGTTAAGGAGTTAGTTCCATACGCGGTATATTATTAGACAAAAAAATAGTATAGGTAAGTCTAATCAAATTATTACAATCGATATGGACTTTTGCACGTAAGCGTAGAGAGACGATTGAAGGCAATCGGTTGTTAACGGCCCATAATACTAGCACAATCTACAAATTTCAGTCTGACTAGCGGAATGAAATTTCCTCCTCCATAGAGCTCCAAACTAAAATCTCGGGAGATCGTTTATATGGGCTATATATTGATTATGGATCTGATATGGACCGACTTTTGCAATGGTTTGTTAAAGTATCATATACTACCATCAACGTACCAAATTTGAAGGCAGATCGGATGAATTTTGCTATCTCCAACGAGGCAACCCGGAGGTCAAATCTGGGAGATCGGTTTATATGGGGGCTAAATATATAATTATGGACTGAATAAACCATATTCCTGCAATGTTGTTGGATACCATATACTAACATCAACGTACCCAAATTCCAAACCGCGAATCGGGTTGAATCTTTTGTTCTTCAAGGGCCCGGTAGCCAAATCATGGGATCAGTTTATATGGGGGCTATATGTAATATGTACCGATTTCGACTGATTATTTGCCATGGTTGTTTAGAGACATAATACTAACACCATGTAACCAATATTGACGAGATCCGATGAAATCTTTGCTTATCTAGAGGAGCCACTGCCCAAGCCTAAAATTGGGGTTCGTTTATATGGGGGCTATACGTAAAAGTGGAACCGATATGGCCATTTGCAATACCATCTGTACTAACATCAAAGCCAATACAACTATGTGCCAAGATTTCAAAGTGACAGCTTGTTTCGTTCGGAGTTAGCGTGATTTCAACAGACCGGAACGGACGAACGGACATGCTCAGATCGACTCCAGAATTTCACCACGACCCAGAAAATATATATACTTTATTGGGGTCTGTAAGAGGCAATATTTCCGAATGTTTACAAACGTGAAATGTACAATAGTTGCACAAATGTGCAAAATGTTCTACAGACAAAATGGGTTTTTTGAGAAAGTTTCTACCGAAATAAAATTTTTTGATAAAATTTTCTATAGAAAATAAAATTTTGACAAAACTTGCTAATAGAAATAAAAATTTGATAAAATTTTCTATAGAAATAAAGTTTTGAACGAAATTTTCTATAGAATAAATTGGACAAAATTTTTATACAAAATAAAAATTTTCTTATAGAAATAAAATCTCCATAATATTTTGACAAAATTTTCTAGAAATAAAATTTTGACAAAATTTTCTAATAGAAATAAAATTTTGGCAAAAGAAAATAAAAGTTAGATATAAATTTTTCGATAGAAATAAAATTATAACAAAATTTTTATAGAAATAAAATTTTGACAAAATTTTCTATAAGAAATATAAATTTTCAGAAATTTTCTATAGAAATAAAATTTTTGACAACATTTTCTATAGAAATAAAATTTTGACAAAATTTCTACAAGAAATAAAATTTTGACAAAATTTTTCTTAGAAATAAAATTAGATAAAATTTTCTATAGAAAATAAAATTTGAACAAAATTTTATATAGAAATAAAATTTGGACCAAAATTTCTAAATAGGAATAAAAATTTTTGACATACTTTTTCTGTAGAAATATAAATGTTAACAAAATTTGGCTATAAAATTCAAATCAGAAACATTTATGTCTGAATAAAACAACATTTTTTTTAATATTACTAACTCAACCAAAAATATTGATCAACAACTTCAAAATAATTTTTTTAATACTTTGGTAGAAATTTCGCGTTCAAACTTTTGGTGCATTATTTTGTGGCAACGAATTGCAACCGGTGATACTAACTGTATTATTTAAAATTAGATATATGTATGAAATTTCTAGCCAAAAACTCTGATTTTTGCTGACTCTAAACGTAATAAAATAACTTGATTGTAATTCAACATTTTTGACGGACCTCTAAATATCGTAATTTGTGGGGCAAAAAATAAAATATCTGCAATTGCTATTTTTTGATACAAGATCGTCATAATGCTGATGAAATCGCAAAATTTGGGCAGCCCTGACCATCACAAAATGAAAATTACTTGTAAAGAATGACCTTCCATTAAAGATTTTGGTATATGATTCGCGAGGTAATAGATAAAATTGAAGTAGTATGTCTCTCACATGCACAGAACAAACAATAAAAATCTTAATTTTGAATACCGGGAAAAGGTGAGTAGGTGTTCATGTTCATAATTTTAAAATATATTAAATCTTATTTTTTGTTATTTATACGTAAATTAAAATTTTTAAATTCCACGCTTTTATAAATGGCAAAATCCTATTGTGTTTCTAGTGTAATGTATCACAAATACCTACTTCCCTGTGTGGAAAAATAATAAATTATTTATTGAAAATGAACTACTTTGATTGCTAGCAATTGAACTAGATTTTATACACTCCACGATAGATGGGTGGTATATTAACTTTGTCATTGCGTTTGTAACACATCGAAATACTTCGCTCTAAGACCCCATAAGGTATATACTGGTTATATTCTACCTAAAACCTGACAATTTATCCCCCACTTTAAAGATAACCTAACTAACATACCTCTTCGTTTGATTACCTCTTTATCCGAAAATGCCTGATTCATAGTTTATAGTAAAACTGATTCATTCAAGTCCTCCATCGTTATTCTGCACAATTTATTATTCATAAATATATTATCTCGCCTTTCTTTGCCCGTTCCTACTCGTTTCGAGTTTATCAAATCATCT
>PGFW01052525.1:4167-6667 GCA_003123925.1 Haematobia irritans | reverse complement strand
TAAGTGTTAAATTTGTTTCCAGAAGCATTTTCGAAATATATGGTTTGAAAATACTCTTGTCCTTGTTCGTGATTTTAAAATAGTCCTATGACTATAAATGGTGTTTACTGGGTTTGACTGTGGCGTCAATTCTTTTTTGAATGAGTCTTGGTATTTGCCGAGCCAGAAAACGAGAATTGAAGTAAGGATAAGTATTCCTTACTTAACAATCTCGCGTTACTTTCATCACACATTCTCCTTTAATTTTTAATTTTTGCGGTTCGTGATACTAGGAGACAAAATTAATGATTTATTTCGTTTTTAATAGCCTTTTTCTTCAAGTGCTACAAAGATCCTGTTAACACGTGTTAAGTGACAACAATAAATTTTCCTAAATTCAGACTCGAAGGTAAAAATTCAGGCTATGTTTCCAAGTGAAAAAATAATCTTTAAAATGAAGTGTTGAAGAAACAAATACCTTATATTGAGCACTTTAAAAATGAAAGTGGTTTGAAAAAACAAACTCCTATATTTGAGCACTTTTTTGCTTTGTAGTCAGGATGTAAGAAGCCAACAAATTTAAAAGAAAGCAATCAATTAAATTATGAAATTGTTAAAGTCACGTGAGCTTAGTAAAATAAAATTTTCTTTCAACGTTAAGATAATCCATTTTTACGTGAACTCGCTTAATTTATGAGGACGAGAACGACTTCATCCTCTACACCCTTCACCATGGATTGCGTAGAAAAACTTCTACTAAAGACTGCATCGACAATGGAATAACTTGGGTGCGGCGTAACACTTGCCGATGCAAGGTTATCTTTAAAGCTTCTTAAAAAAGCACCGGGGTCTTCTCATTGTAAGTTAGGCCAACGGTGTAATATAGTGAAACGAAAAAAAAAGGACGAGTAAATTACGTAATATAATTACAAATAAATTTTGACATGAATTTTCTATAGAAAAAAATTTTTGACTAAAATTTTTTATAGAAATAATTCTTGACAAAAATTTTTGTATAGTAATAAAATTTGACCAAAATTTCTATACAAATAAAATTTTGAGAAAATTTTTTATGCAAATAAAAATTTTGAATAAAATTTTGTATAGTAATAGAATGTAGACAAATTTCTATATAAATAAAAATCTTGAACAAAATTTTGTATAGTAATAAAATGTCTGAAAAATTTCGTAGTAATAGGAAATTTTGGCGAAAAATTTTCTATAGAAATAAATTTTGATAGATTATTTTGGGGATCGGTATGTATAAAGTATAGAACCAAATATGGACCAATTTTACATGGTTGTTAGAAGTGCCATATAGCTAGCGCAAATGTACCAAATTTCACACATACCAAATTTCAACCGATCGGATGAGATTCAAAGAAGGTTCAAATCTGGGGATCCGTTTAAATTGGGGTTAATATATATTAAGACGATTATGGACCAATTTCCTGCATGGTTGTTAGAGACCATATACTAACACCACGTACCAAATTTCAACCGAATCGGATGAATTTTGCTCATCCATGAGGCTCCGGAGGTCAAATCTGGGGATCGGTTTATATGGGGGCTATATATAATTATGGACCGATGTGAACCATTTTGCATAGGTTGTTTGAGACCATATACATTACACCATGTACCAAATTTCAACCGGAATCGGATGAATTTTGGTCCTCCAAAGATGGCCCGCAAGCCAAATCTGAAAATTGGTTATATGTGGGGCTATGAATAATTTGTGGACCAATGTGAACGCAATTTTGGCATGGTTTCGGAGACATTAACTTGCACGGCATGTACCGAAATTTCACCAGGAATCGATGAATATTTTTGCTCCTCCAAGAGGCTCCGCAAGCCAAAAACTGAGCGTCGGTTGTAATATGGGGTGTATACGTAAAAGTGGTCCCAATAAATAATGGCCCATTTGCAATAACCTACAATCAATAACAACTACTTGTGCCAAGTTTCAAGTCGATAGCTTGTTTCGTTTCGAAGTTTGCGTGGATTTCATCAGACGACGGAACGGGGCGAACGACCATGCTTCAATCGACTCAGAATTTTCACCACGACCAGAATATTAATATATATATATATATATATATATATTACTATATATATATTATATATATTTTATGGGAGTCTTTGAGCATTTATTTCGGATTTGTTACACAACGGAATGACAAAGGTTAATATAGCCCCATCGCTAATGGTGGAGGGTATAAAAAACAACTTTTAATGAGCAAAATCAAATTTTCGTGGTGTCTAAAATTTCAAATTCCTGGAAAATGAAATTTAATGTTTTTACATGCACATTCCGTAAACAATATGGTCGATGTCCTGCCTTGAAACGTTTGCCTAAAATTTATTCATGGTAATATAAAAGTATTTTTGAGTATTATATAGTGGTTATATAGAAAATTAAATGCTTATGTGGCATGCAATTTTAACTAAGTAACAAAATATCCATAATGTGTTATAGCCAATTACAACATATTCAAATTGTTCTCATTATGTCATTCAT
>PGFW01052510.1:11510-23290 GCA_003123925.1 Haematobia irritans | reverse complement strand
ATCAGACTCTAATATTGGCCAAGATCTAATGTCTTAGATATAATTAATATTATCCGATGTTAGAGTCTGATCATATATGGAAATATATATATACAATACTACTCATAAAGATATAAGCAATACTAATGTTGGGAGTACATATAGCCAATATTCTAAAGGAAATTTTGACGTATACACTCAATATCTGAATAGATCACCCAATTTTGACACCAAGGTATTTAAAGTTTCAAGGCTTTTTTGTAGGAAAACCTAAACCCTAACTTGCTCACTTCCGATTTGTAACACTCGTATATACATCTGTAAAAATTCTGAGAGTTATCACAGTCATGTGTATGACCGAAGATTATAATATAGTTCCTTTAGGATAGGAGAGAAAATAAGTTTTAGAGACAAACATTCAATGTAAGTGAAAGAACTCTTCTTGGAGTGTATCGTATCCCATTTTTAATACACCTTGGAAGGAGAGAAGTTTCTTTTGAGGACAAAATTTTAAAGACAAACAAAGTATTGACGCAAACAATTTCTTTAAAGCAAATTAAAAAAAATATTATAATAATTGTTAGCGCTCTTTTCCCTAAAGTTCGGATAATTTTGACTCTTATAAAGAAACATACCTTACATAAATGGGAATTTCGTATTGTCTTAAAATTTCGTTCGCGAGAAGATATTTTTCGTTTGAGATGTAAGAGTGCGTTCTATTAGTCGTATCTATAATATATCCTGATAACATTTGTTTGTAAATGCTTAATATGCACTATGCTGAATGAAGGGTGAAAATTCAAAAAAAAAAAAAACAACAAATATATAACGCGATAGTTCGCCAGGCGAATCTATAATGTAACCCTCCACCATCGGATTGCGTAGCACTTCTACGAAAGACTGTCATCCACAATCGAATTTAGTTTGGTTGTTGTATCTTAAAATCGTTTTCCAAATTGTGAGTTAGTCCATACGTGGTATATATTAGACAAAAAAGGTATGTGTAGGTAAGTCTACAAATAATTACGCATCGATATGGACTCTTTCACGGTACGTAGGAGAGCCGAATTGAATATGGGGGATCGCTTATATGGGGGCTTATATACAATTATGAACTTGATATGGACCAATTTTGTGTGATTGGATCGATTACTGAAGTATATATATAACTATAGATCCATATAGCAATTAGTCAATGCTTACCCCATGTACTTCAAAATCCAAATTTCAACCAGAATCGGAATGAATTTTGCTCCTAAGAGGTACTGGAGGTCAAAATCTGGGGTATCGCGTTTATTGGGGCTATATAAATTATGGACTGATATGAAAATCATATCCTGCAGATCTATTTCCATAGTAATTAGATATGATTAGATTTTAGCATTTTTCGGATCTACTAATATCTAATCGGATCAACTAGATCTCTCAACTCGGGTAGTGCAAAGATTAGTAAAAAATTACTAAAAAATGGAATAATTATGCAACTTTTGATATCAACATAATTTTTTCTTTGCGTGGAAGTTAAAGTGTTTTCCTCTAAGTTAGTGGCTCCACGGTCTGGCCTATAGGCGTTCAAAATTGGTCACTACAGGTGTATGACATTTTGTGTATTGTGAACCTACACTGAAAAAAATATTTACGTGCTAATACCCCCAGAAAAAAGACAACAACATTTTTTATAGCCACGGACCCCCAAATTTGTTGCGGGCAGACTCTAAGGAGACAGCAAAATTTCATCGATCCAGCTAAATTTGTTACATGGTGTCACAAATATGCATCTCTCAACGAACACATGCAAAAATTTGCGTCAGCATCGAGGGTCCATAATATATATATCAGCCCCAGTATAAACCGATCCCCGATTTGGGCTTGCAAATTTGTACGAATGCTGTATTTATATCGGTTTCTAATGACATGCAAAAATGGTCCACATCGGTTCACTAATTATATATAGCCCCCATATACGATCAACACGATTTGGACCTCGCGGAGCCTCTCTGGAGACGCAAAATCTATCTGGATTCGAGTTGGAATTTTGGTTACGTGGTGTTAATATGTGGCCTCAAACACCCATGCAAAAATTGGTCGAAATCGGCGGGTCCATAAATATATATAACCCATATAAAACCGTCCCAGGATGTTGACCTTCATAGCCCCTTTTGGAAACAGGCCAAAATTTCACCGCGATCGTTGATGCTTGTACGCGATGTAGTATATGTATTCCAACAACCATGCAGAATTGGTTCGATATCAGTCCATAATTTATTATAGCTCCCATATTAAACGAATCCCAGATTTTGCCTTCCGGTGCTTTTGGAAGAAGCAAAATTCATCCGATCTTGGCGCGCGTTAAATTTTGTTACGTTATGGTAGTATTATCAGTTAACAGCCAATGCCAAAAGTGGTCCATATCAGCCTCCATAATTCATATATAGCCCCATATAAACCCGAATACCGAAGATTTGGTTTGGAGCCTCTGGAGGAGCAAATTTCATCCGAGTCATGATTGAAATTTGGTACATTGTCGCTAGATATGTGCGCCATTAACAACCATGCTTAATAGAGGTCCATATCGGTATAGTAGTTTATATATAGCCCTCAAGATAATCGATCCCCAATTAACACAAAAACTGGGTCCATATCAAGTTCATAATTGGAATAGATAGCCCCCATATTTCAATTCTGGCCTCATCTACCACGTATGGATAACTCACAATTTAGAAAACGATGTGTAAGAAGTTTAAGATACCACAACCCAAGTAATGTTGATTGTGGGATGACAGTTTCAGTAGAAGTTTCTATGCAATCCATGGTGGAGGGTACTTAAGATGCGGCGTGGCCGAACTTACGGCGTTATATACTTGGTTTACAATGGAAATAATGAAATGCGTGCTGTCATTAAATATTTACATAAAAAAGGTTTATCGGGACAAGAAATTCATAATGATATGGCGAATGTGTTAGGTTGAAATTGCTCATTCATATGCAACGTAAAAAAGTTGGGGTTTGCTGAATTTTAAACCGTCGGTCGTACAGCATTGAGATGAACCACGTAGTGACGTCCAAAAACAGCACAACAACAGAAATTGTAGCCCAAAGTGCCATGATGATGGCGTATTAATTGATCGACGAATAAAATGTGCGGTGAAATTGTATATCTGGCCATCTCAAATGATCGAGTCCATTTAATTTTTGCCATGAAGAGACTACAGATGGAAAAGCTCTGCAAAATTGAAATGTGACTCGATCATTTGAGATGGGCCATGATATAGCAATTTCCGAGACGCGACTTTATTCGGTCGATATTAATTACCATAGTATGCCACTTGTGGCACATTTCCGTTGGTTGTGCTGTTTTCGTGGAGGCCACTACGGAAGGTGGTTCATCTTCAATGCTTGTACGACCACGTTTAAATTCAAGCAACCAATTTTTAGGCGTTGCATATGAATGAGCATTTCACCCTAACACGATGTCGCCATATCATTTGATGAAGTTTCTTGTCGACGATTAAACCTGTTTTATGTAAATATTTAAATGACAGCACGCTATTTTATTTTGTCCATTTAAAAACAGTATTATGACGGCCGTTAAGTCCGGCCACGCCGGATTCTTATGTACCCCCACCATGGATGCATAGAAAACTGTCTACTTGAAGACTTGTCATTTCCACAATCAACTTACTTGGTGGGGATATCTTTAAAATTCTTAACATCGTTTTCTAAATTGGTGAGTAGGTCCATAGCGTGGGTAGAGAGCCAGGAATTGAATATGGGGGTCTATATAACAATTGATGAACTGTGATGCATGGCAGTTTGTTGTGGTTATTGGGGATCGATTTATTCTTGAGGGCCTATATTATAACTAGTATACCGATATGGACCTAATTAATGCATGCAGTTGTTAAATGGCCACATACTTAGCACATGATACAAATTTGCAACTGCACTCGGATGAAGATTTGCTGCCTCCAAGAGGATCCAAAAACCAAATCTCGTTATCGGTTTATAATGGGGGCTATATATGATTATGACTGGATATGGGACCACTTTTGGCATGGCTGTTGAAACATCATATGACCTACCATACGTACCAAATTTTAACCAGATCGGATGAATTTTTGCTTCTTCAAAAGCACCGGAGGTCCAAACTTGGGGTATCGGTTTATATGGAGCTATATATAATTTATTGGAGCTGATATGAACCAATTCCTGCATGGTTGTTGGATACCACTATACTAAACATCGCGTACCACACTCTCAACCGAATCGGCGGGGTGTGAAATTTGCTGCTTCAGGGGCTATGAAGGTCAAATCTGGGATCGGTTGATATGCGGTTATATATAAATTATGGACGCGGATTTCGACCAATTTTTGCCATGGGGTGTTTGAGGCCACATATTAACACACGCTACCAAATTTTCAACTGAGATTCAGTATGATTTTGCGATCTTCCAAGGAGGCTCCGGAGCGCAGTCAAATCTGTGATCGGTTTATGGCGGGCCCTATATATAATATGAACCGATTGGGTGGACCATTTTTGCATGGTCATTAGGACCATAATTACTAACAGCGATGCCTACCAAAATTTCAAGCCAAATCGGGGGGATCGGTATTATCGATGGGGGCTGTATATATTATGGACCGATGTGCGACCAATTTTTGCATGGGGTTAGGAGATCAATTGTGGTGACACATGTACCGAAATTTCAGATGGGATCGGATGAAATTTGCTTCTCTGATACGAGTTTCCCGCAAGCAAATTTGGGGTCGTTTATATGGGGCTATACGCTAAAAGCTGGACCGATATGCCCATTTGCAATACATCCGACCTACATCAAAAAACAGCTAGCTTGTTCCCAGTTTCAAGCTTATAGCTTGTTTTCGTCGGAAAGTTAGCGTGATTTCCAACAGCGACGTCGACGAACGGGGTAGGACAACGAAAATACACGACGAACGACGGACATGTTCACCACGACCAGAATATTGATTATGCTTTATGGTCTTGAGCAATATTTCGATGGTGTTACAAAGTTAATATACCCCATTCTTATGCGATGGAGCGGTATTAAAAATGCGGGATGCGGTCTTTTTTTGAACACCTGTTTCCATTTATGAAGGAGTTGCCAGATCGAAACAAATTTAACATGTGTTCATAACAGAGATCGGCAGTTTTCCAAAACACTTAACTTTTTTCTGTTTATACCGCGCTTTGTGCTAGCCTAAGAAATTTCCGAACTGCCCCCGTACTAGGTATTTTCACTTAATGTGGTAACACAATGGACTGAATAGTCTATAGTCTAGGTTAGGTTAACCTAACCTAATTTAATTGTGTTCTTACAGATGATTTTCGTAACGTCCTTTGAATTTAGAAGGGTGTAGACATCGGTTCTAGTTGCTTGTTTGGTTGAGAATGGCAAATGGACCTACAATTGTTCTTACTCTGCGTGGGGAAAGATATTAAACAATACAGGTCATTTGCAACTTTCTTTAGTACCTCAATATATTGTTAAGAACTTGCTGTCTTTCCACAAAAACGCAAAAATTTTCGTTCTTATTTTTATTTTTTTTACTTATTCTTACATCTTTCCCAAATGATACCATATTAATTTCCATTTCAATTTCCATGGATGATAAATTAAAAATTTAATTTTTATGATTGTTTTTTCTGCTTTCTCAGTGAAAGGACAAAGGAAAACAATGCATACATAACATTGAATATAAATTAAAAAAAAAAAAACAATCATTCGCAAATGAATCTTCATAAATAGCCAACTTTTGAAATTTTTGCATCACACTCAAATTAGACAAACTTTCTGGAATAAAATATTTCATCGTAAAACATTTCGTAGCATCCTTTTAAAAAAAATACCTTCCATATGATAAAACTCAAGTCATCCACCTTTTCATAGCCAATCAATATTTCCTCATCATTCTTTTCAATTTGTATATAAACATTGGAAATTTTTCTCAAACTATGGCTTCTGTTTGGATTTATATTTGCTTGTAAACAAGGACATTCTTATTGCCTTCCTTATTTCGTGACTTGTAAATCAAATCTGACATGATAAAACATCTGTTACAATAAAACTAAATTCATCACCAGGGAATTATTCACAAATAAAAACCTTCCCCTTTTTGGCAAAAGCTTTATAAGGGATTTGCCGAGGAGAATAGTAGCATAGTTAATGATGACGGTGGTGGTTGGCATCTAATGAGATTTGGTTGCTGGCCACATTCTCATTATGAATGCTCTGCATGTAAAGCTAGAATTTAGAGAACTTCCCTATGGTTACCACACAGGCCAACACAATGATAATTGTTTAGTTAATTAAACCGTATTACCTTTTCGTCCCTTGCCCAACACTAAAAAGGAATGGAATCGATACATGCGGTGGGTGTGGCACCCATGACAAACTAAAAGTACCGAGAACAACCCAAACCAAGCCAATTTTGAATTTATTCAAATTATTTTGAAGATCTCAACAACTGAACAGATTTCAAAATGACATATTCAAATGTTTGACAAATTACCATAAGGCTTGTAAACGGACTAACCTGAAATGCGATGGAGAATCTCAGTAAGGACAATCAAACAATGCAGACATTCATTAATTCAAATCATATTCGAATAATTCTACCCTCACATTGAGTTATATTTGAATTTTTGAAGACATTAGTTTTTTTTTTTTTAATTTTCACCCTACATTCAGCAAGTGTGCATTATTAAGCATATATATAACATAGACTAGAAAGCCACTCTTACACTCAAAGAAATAAAATACTTTCTTCGGCGCAACGAAATTTTATACAAACGAACATTCCCATTATTATGTAAAAGTATTTTTCTATAAGAGCAAATAAACCCGAACCTATGAGAACGATGCAAACATTATTTATAATATTTTTATAAACTCCACATAGGATGGGGGATATATTAACATTTGTCATTCCGTTTGTAACACATCGAAATATTGCTCTGGAGGACCCCATTAAGTATATATATATTTCTGGGTCGTGCGCTGAAATTTCTGAGTCGAATCTGAAGCATGGTCGTCCGTCTGTTTGAAATCACGCTAATTTCCGAAACGAAAACAAGCCTTATCAACTTGAAACTTGCGCACAAGTAGTGTTATTTGATTGTAGGTCGGATTTGCGTATAGCAAATGCGCCATATCGCGTCCACTTTTACGTATAGCCTCCATATAAACGTGACCCCGATTTTGGACTTCCAGACCCTCTAAGAGAAGGAAATTTTCATACCGATCGGGCTGAAAATATTTTGGTACATGTTGTTAGTATATGGTCTCTAACAACCCGTGCAAAAATTCAGTCCGCCATCGGGTCCATAACTATATATAGCCCCCATTATAAAGCGATCCCCCGATTTGCATTTCGGAGCCTCTAAGAGAAGCAAATTCATCCGATTCGGCTGGAAATTTGGTTACGTGGTGTTTAGTATTATGGTTCCCTAATGGCCATCCAACATCGGTCAAATTTTTTTTTTTTTTTTTAAATTTATATAGCCTCCATTATAAACCGATCACCAGATTTCGACCTTCCGGAGGCCTCTCTGGAAGACAAAATTGATCTTGCATTCAGTCTGATATTTGGTACGTTGGTAATGAATATATTGCGGCCTCAAACACCCAAGCAAAATTGTTCGAAATCGGTCCATAATTATATATTTTAGCCCCCATATAAACCGATCCCCAGAGTTGACCTCCGGAGCCCCTTGGAGAGCAAAATTATCCGATTACGGTTGAAATTTTGGGATTTTAAACGGCTGGATGTTTTTAGGTTTTATTATGGGTATCAACAACCATTGCAGGAATTGTTCATATCCAGTCCCACATTATATATATGGCCCCATTATACACCGTTCCCCAGATTTGACCACCGGTGCCTTTTGGAAAGCCATAAATTCATCCGATCTGTGTTTGAAATTTTGGTACGTACTCGCGTAGTTTATATTGATATTTAACAAACGATGCAAAAATTGGTCCATACTCGGTTCGTAATTATATATAGCCCAAATAAACGATCCCCAGATATGACCTCCGGAGCCTCTTGGGAGCGTGCAACAATTCATCCGATTCGGACTTGATATTTGCGTTTACGTCGGTGTTAGTATATGCGTTCTCTAACAACCATGAAAAAATTGGTCCATATGGGTCCATACATTATATAGCCCTCATTATAAATCGATCCCCAGATTTTGGACCTCCGGGAACCTCTTGGAGGGAGAAACATTCATTCCCATTCGGTTTGAAATTTGGTTATATTTGCACAGGTACATGGCCGCTAAACAGCCCACTGCAACAATTGCGCCCATATCGGTCTTAGTTATATATAGCCGATCGCCAATCACACAACAAAAATTGGTCCTTATCGCCAAAATAATCTAAACCAAAATTTTTTTACTTATAGAAAATTTTGTTCAAAATTGTATTTTCTATTAGAGGAATTTTATCACTTCTGAATTATATACGTATTTAATCGCATTTTTTTATATATTTTACCCCGTATGCGACTATCTTACAATTAGAAGACGCGTGGTAAGGAAGTTTAAGATTACCTTACCTCGGCAAGTGTTACCGACCAACCCAAGTAATTGTGGATGACAGTCTTTAGCAGTCCATGGTGGAGGGCCAATATTGAGGTCCTGATCAGATCTATTTCCATAGTAATTAGTATATGATTAGGATTTTACCATTTTTCGGATCTAACTAATATCTAATCGATCAACTAGATCTCTCAATTTGGGAGGTGCAAAGATTTATTAAAAAAAGATATAAAATATTGGACATAAGATCCAATGGATGAAATAATTATGCAACTTTTGTTCAACATATTTTTTCTTGGTGGGAGTTAAAGTGTTTTCTTCTAAGTTATGTGGCTCCACGGCTAGGCCTTGGCGTCAAAAATTGGTTTCACCTACAGGTGTATTGAACATTTTGCTGTGATTGTGAACTACTGAAACATTACGGTCTATACCCCAGAAAAAAGACAACAACATATTTTTATAGTCCTACTAGCGTAACCCGGCCCGCTTTCCTGCGCCTTCCGAAGCGATAAAGTAGGAACATTTTGGCGTTAACTTAGTCAACCATATCCTTCGTTGCGGAAACAAATTCGAAAGAAATAAACGTGCGTGGATATTGCAGATGTTAAAACAAACGGTATGCTTGACAAATTTCGGGGAGAGGGATGTTCCTTTCCACCAATTTTTAAATTTATGTTTCTGAATTCAAGTAGTTGGACAATTCTTTACATTTCCTGTGAATTTTTAAGTGTGGTTTGCATTAGAAAGGTTCCTTCTCTCAACATACCGGAAAATTAAGCATTAATTTCAACAATATAAAAAGAATTTCATTGTTCCTTCGAAAGGAGCAAAAACTTAATTTACCACATTACCTTTGTTAAAATGTTTTACACGGAGAACTTTCCCGAATATACACCGAAAAATTATGCTCAAAAACTCAAAGTTTCTGTATATAAAATTAAGTTTTTACTTAAAAAGTGTGGCAGAAGCCTGTCAAATCATGAAAACTCAGTACCAGTTCCATTTACGGACAACCTTACTTTAAATTTTCAAAAATTGCGACAAAAGGAACCTATCCCCACCTCGCTCCACTCCGACCAGATATGGAAATCACGTGGCCCTATAAAAAAGCCACAAACTACCACAACTGGTCCCTATAAAAATTCCAAGTAAATCGACAAAGTTTATTACACTATTCCCTTCCACACCTGTATATAAAATCTGTACATTTAATCACCTCCTTGCCACGTTCCCTGTTAAATGTCAAGTAGATCGGAGAAAGGTTAATTTGCTCTATTGTTTTTAAAGGGACGTCACTTTCCCCTATTAAAATATCGACAAACACAGAATTTGAATAAGCACCCTGAATAGCTTTCTCCGAAAAGAAGAAAAATCTATACAACAACAGGTACCGCCACATTGATTTTCATAACCATCCCCCCCACGCCGCCTTTATAATTTCAAGAAAACTGGAGGAATTTTAGTTTTTCAGTTTTAGAGGAGGTCTCCCTCCCCGCACCAAATATCGAAAATGATGCTAGGGTATCTTTGTGTTAAACGTCCCAGAAAATGTCAAGCAAGGGGGCAACCTCTTCCCGTTTAAATATCACAAAATCAAGTATCCAATAGTAATTTCATAACCTCCCCCCACGTCTTCTGTAAATTTCAAGTAACTTGGAAAAGTCTAATTGTTTGGTATTCTCTGTATGTACTTAAGGAGAAGCGGATTCTCCCTTTGCCCTTTTATTTTTCCCCGACCAAATATTAAAAAATCAGAACCTGATATAAATTTCATTAACCTCCCCTGGTTTTTCCGCGTAAAATTTCAATCAAGGATTTTAGTTTTTTTTTTACTGTACTTTAAAAAAATGGGACCAAGGGGAGATCCCCTCTTCCGACCAAATATCGAAAAACAAAGTAGCCGTTTTTGCCTAGACGCCTCCTTCAACCTTCCCTGAAAATTTCAAGCAAATCGGATAATTCTGTTCCAAGTTTCAAAAAGTCGGGTAAAGGGGATGTCCCCTCCCCGGCCACATATGAACACACCAGGTACGCCATATTAATTTCATAACCTCACCGCATGTTCTCTGTAATCTCAGGTAATTTAGAGAATTTTTAGTTTTTTGACTTGTACACGGCAAAGAAAAAAACGTTTGCATTCTTGGAAAACGTGTACCGAAAACGTTTTTTTCTTTGTTAGAGTTTTTTCGGAATTGCTTCGAAAATGTTTAAACTTTTCTTCACCAAAAAAATCGTTTGTTACAAATTTTTTTATTTTTTCAATAAAAAGTTATTTTTGTTGAAACAACAACACAGTCCATTTCGTTTATCATCAAACCTGTTCTTTTCTGACTTTAGGTCTTTAAAAAGACACATTTTACAGTTTCAAAATCTTAATATACTACAATTTAATGTTGAACATTTTTTCGGAATCTTCCGAAATATCTGGAATATATGTAAAAAAACAAAAAAAAATTGCGTCGAAGCAGGGATTCGGAACCCACGCCCTTTGCGCATGCCAAGTCGCGACGTAGCAACATCTGCTCACGGTGCATAAACTAAATGTTTGTTTCTGTTAAATAAACTATTGTTTATTCGTGTTCGTGGGCGCCGCAAGCTATGCTACTATAAATATAACGTATACGAAATTTATTTATCTATTGATGACCATAACAGATACATAGCTCATGTGAGTTAGTGTTAGTGGATATTTGTCTAGATGCCAACCCCCAGCCTTCATGTGAAAATTTTCAAGCAAATTCGGTCAACTTTTTGGGTACCAATTTTTCAAAAAGGTCGGACAAGTAGGCAGTCCTCCTCCACCAGACCAGATGCTAAAAAAATGAGATACCCTATTTTCTCTACGATCTCTGAAATTGAGTATATAGGTCGCGTTCTGTAACCCGTTTCCGAGCTTACGCCGGACATTAGCGACACACAAATAAACAAACATACTTTGTTTAATTTTATTATTTTACTTTTCAGCGCAAAGTCGATAAAAATTAGGAGTGTCTAAGGAAGCTAAAAAGTCAATTTGAGGAGAATCGGTTTGATATTCTTTGAGCTTTTATATTGCATGCAGGATAAAATCTTGCAAACGCTTTATCAGGACGAAGTATTGAGCTGTGAAACGTGATTAGGCAGACGGCAGATGGACATCGTTATACGAGTTATGATCATCATATTGAAATCAATCTCAACATAACATATTTCAAGTTTCATTTGGTGGCCCTATTTTGACTTCCTCGAAATGCACAAA
>PGFW01052483.1:8389-20614 GCA_003123925.1 Haematobia irritans | reverse complement strand
ATGTTTACTTATACTCCTATGTATATAATTTGTATATAGCCCATTTCGTTCCATGAGCGACCACAAAGCAAACACTGGCGGTAAATATTTTCAGGGGGCCACTCCATATTGAAGCAAAAGACAAAACACTTTTTTTTCCTTTTATGGTGATGGTCAATAACTTCGGATTCACCGCACCAACTCCACACAAAACTTTCAATTTCACTCAAAAATCATGGCATTTAAGCCATAAAAAATTTGATATTACGGACATCTTGCCTGACACATTGTCAAAGTATTATAAAGACCAAATAGATATACGCTGTATTAGGATAGTTTCCCGATATTAGTTACGCAATGTTGGTCAAGTGTTCGTGTTACGAGGACAGAAGATTTACTCAGCATTTGGCTTGAGGGGCTCTATTGGGGTTAGGCCCACTTGTGGGTTTTATCAGCCACTTCCTTAATAGTTAACCTTTGACTTCACTGACTTGTCCACTAGGGAAGACAGTTAGAAAAAACGGCACTAAACTTTAACTTATCTTCACTTATAGTTTTCGATTATTATTTACTTATCGATATAGCAATGTAAATTTAGAGACAACTTTTAGTAGGATCTACATAGAAAATTAGGTAAGATCTGTCCGTCTTTTCTTGTTAGAGAAAAAAATTTTGTCATCAATGTTCCAGCTATTGTTTCTAATTTTTCAACTATCCAGTGGGAATATATTGGTCATTAAAAATATATGTTTAAGCTATACATTAGAGAATCACTTTTGATAGAAATGTGTACAGATTTGACGAAAATGGAGCAAAATCAATCAAATTCCATTTGGTCCGACCATCGGACCAAACTTAAAAATTAATAATTTTATGGACCGATTTTGGTCCGAACGGACCAAAATGGCAACCCTGCTTATTACACCTTTGACAACGGTACTTTGACGGATATGATAGACCGAAGCTGCAGATGCAATCAACCAGGAGTAGATCAACGAGCTGTTGGGCCAGGCGGAATTTCTTATGCTGATTCTAATTCATTCATCCAAGGCGTCTGGAAAATTGACAAAGCGATTGCTTTTGAGTAATTCCGATACTGAAGGCAAGCAACGATTCGACAATGTCGAATCCAACACCCATAAAAATTTTTCTTCCATCAGACAAAAAAGAGGAGAAATACTTTGGCGCAGCACTGAGCTCCACGCTTCGGAGACGTAGGGCCCGGTCGTGCCACTCCAGAACGACTGTCGATTGACCTGAATAGTTAGTGGATGAGCCCATTTTCATCCAATGTCACATATCGACGGAAACTCGGTTATAACAGTTACGCTGCAAACACCGCTCAGAATCACAACACGTGTTGTTATGGCAATTGAGTCGCGCGCAGCCATTTCAGAGAGCTCCGCATATCCAAATATGATGAAATGAATTAAACAACAGTTCCTTGATATCATTAAGCCTTCGACGCCGATAACTATCATTACGGTCGTCAAGAATCATTTTGAAGGAATTTTTGAGGTTGCGGTAGACCACTCCTCGGGCGTCCACATGCATTCACGTCCTCCGAGCTCAATTTCACACGTGTGAATTTTGTTACAAATCAATATTGTGTGATCCCTGGGCAGAAGAGCAGGAAACAATATCAACCAAGTTTTGCTCCACTGTATATTTTCCATTCAAAAAGTATTTTATCAAAACCGAGAATTTTTTTTTTTGTTCTTTCGCAATTTTTCAAAAAACAAATGCATGTTTTCACAAAAGAGCCTCTCAACTAATTGACACGATGTCAAGGATTTTTGACACGAACATGAAGGATGGTAATATAAATGATGCCATTTAATATAGCGAGCCATCATTGGACAGACGGGCACCTATCAGGAACCTGCTAATTGGGTTTTTATGTATACTATTTATATTAACAACTGAAAACAAGGGTAAATCAGTTTAAAATAAACAACAAGTTTGTTGCAGCAAGACGCTTCCCTTCAACAGAATTTGAGCTGTTTGCAAATATGTGGGTATGCTATCATACAAACAAAGCTATATTGAATTTGACTCCCAATCATAATAAGAATGATAGACAACAATCATTATTATTGCTTCTTAAAAATATCAACTCCAGGAAAACAAAATGGCTATAATTAGAAACACACCTGAAAAGCCTAGGTAAAGCAACTCTGACATCTGGTATAGGAGATTAAAAAAAAATTGTTCAATTATTTTATATGGTGAGTGGTGTAATCTCTATTGTATTCTCATATGTACACCATTGTGCGATTTTATGATAGATTTGTATCATTTTATTAATAAAATTATATTAACAATAAACTAAAACAAAAAGTAGCATAAAAATTTTAAGTGTACATAAAAATGTGGAATGATATAAAGGGAAGGAAAGGAAAATTTACAAAGTTTATGGAGCGATGAGGGTTATTTTGGCAAAATTGATACAAATTTCAAATTTTTTAAATAATTCATAAATTGTAACATGATGTGGTTGTTAACATAGAGCGGGAACCAGAAATACAGATGGGTGGTTTGAAAAGCAAAAAATTCTGTGGAAATACATTTACAATGACCAGTTGTACCGCTTTTGCCACTAGAGATTTTTTCTTTGAAAACTTTTTTGTCATGATTGGCAACAAGTTAATATCCGATTAGGAGCGTACTTAAAATTAATATTTGTTTTCAATTATTAGTTTTTGAAACTTTCTGATATTAATGCTCGTTGAATTATTTTTCATATACTTATAGAATAGTATAAATTCTGCAACTTATTTGTCTGAGTTTATATAAAATCATATTATGAAGCCATTTTGGAATTAATGGAAAATTGCTTGTAGATGGTTTATGTTTATGGAAAAAACAGATAAGTTTTTAAACATTAATTAATTTTAACTTTAATAAGTTATTTAAAATGAGTCGTTTGTGAGATTGCATGGTTCTAGTTGTTATTAGCTAATTACTGAGTATATAGGGCTTTCTGGTTGTATGGTTTATACTGTTAATTATTATTATAATAGTTTATAGATTTTATTTCGATATTTTTTACTTTTAAATAAGAATACGCAAGTGTTTTATAAATATTTATTTTGTAAAACATTTTTTTCGCATATACAAAAGTTAATAATTGTTTGCATAAATGACCAGTTTTATGCAAAAAATTTTTCATAAATGCAATTAAAACATTTAATATTACACATTTTGGAATAAAAAAAAGTGTAAACCATAAAAAAAAACAAACAAACAGGGAAGAATAATGTTGAGAGATTGAGCATTTTTTCACATTTGATTGTCAATAGCAACAAAATTTAAACGATTTTTATAATAATATTTTTATCAAAGGACAACGATTAAAAAAATAGGGAAATGCTCAGACATTCCAAATGTGTTATAAGTCATAATAGGCATAAAATTTTAAGTTGGTATTATTTAATGAAAACTTAAATGCCTCAACTAAAAATATGAATAATATAAATAAAAAAATACTCCTTATATCGCAATTATATAATATTTAAATATTATTTTAGGATCGATAAAAAAAACGCGTGAAGCTGCAAATTCACATCTTACTTCATACTATGTCTACAACATACGGCTTGTTATAATAGTTTCATCCAGCCGATAAATACAGTTTTTCACATAGTTCTTAAACACGGTATATACTCTAAAGAAATTCGGGCTTGTCAAAGAACCATATAATGTGCTTTGGTTATTGACACTAAATAAAAACAGCATATAAACAACACCATATATAAAAAAGTTGGGTATGTTTTAAGCGTACGGCCACCTCTAGCGGAAATGTTGTAGCAGCGAAATAAATGCGAATAAAGTACTAGTCTTGGATTTCTACGGGAGAAAAAGTCGCATCAAAGCAAAATAACGAAATCCCGCCAATAAAACTAACGAGTACTTTATGGAAAAAACTTGTAACTTTGTCAAAACATTATCTAATAAGAAAAATTCCAGCATTTATATGAAAAGAAAGCAAAGAAAATTTGTCAAATTTATTTCTAATCGGAAAACTGGCGTCAAATATGTTCATAAGAATTGCCAATTTTATTTCTATAAAAAATGTGCCAAAAATTTATTACGTTGGAAAATGTGCCAACAATTATATTCTGTTGATATTTAGTCAAAAATTTTATCTAATGAGAAAACTCGGTGACAAAATTTTATTGCTTTTAAAAAACTTCGTACTAAAGTTTGTTTCGATATAGGTGAAATTTTGGTCAAAATATTAATCTGTTTTGAGAAATTGTCGAAATTTTATTTCTGTAGAAAAATTTAGCCAAATATGATTTCTAGAGAAAAATTGTGCACAATTTATTCTATAGGAAAAGTTACCAATTTATTTCTATAGAAAAATTTTTGCCAAATTATTTTGTATGAATTTTTGCCAAATTTATTTACTATAGAAATTTTGTCAAAATTGATTTTCTATAAAAATTGTCAAAATTTCTATTTCTAAAAAAAATTTGGGTTTAAATTTATTCTATAACAAAATTTGTCAATTTATTCTATACAAAATATGTAAATTTGTGTATTTACTATACAAAATTTATGTAAAATTTTTTCTATAACAAATTGCCCAATTTATTTCTATAGAAAATAAAAATACATGAAATTGTCAAAAATTATTTCTAATGAAAATTATTTCTAGAAAACTTCGAAAATTTTATTTCCAATAGAAATTTTGCTAAATTTATTTTGTTAAAAATTTTCCAAAAATGTTATTTAATAAGAAATTTGTAAAAATATTATTTAAGAAAAATTGTCAAAATTATATTTAATAGAAAAATATTGCTAGTAAATTATTTCGTAGAAATTGCTAAATTATTAATATCTGTAAAAAAAGTGTCAAATTTATTTTTAGGAAAATTTTGTCAAAAGTTTATTTTATAGAAAATTGCTCAAATTAATTTCTAAGAAAAACTTTTGATCAAATTGATTTTATAGGCAAATATTTGCCAAAGTCATTTCTATAGAAAATTTTAGAAATTAGAAAGATTCTATAGACAATGGCATAATTTATTTAGAAAAAGTTTCAAAAAGTATATCTAAGAAAAATTCGTCTATAGAAAAAATTTGTCAAAAGTTTATTTCTTATAGAAACCTTTGGCAAAATTTAATTTCTATAAGAAACTTGTCCGAAGTTAATTCTATAAGAAAATTGTGCAAAAATAATTTCTAAAGAAAATTGTCAAAATTTATTTAAAGAAATTTGTTACAATTTTTCTATAGCACAATTTTCTATAGAAATTTGACCAAAATAATATCTAAGAAAAATTTGTGCCGAATATATTTCTTAGAAAAATTTGCACAAAATGTTATTTATGGATAATTTGCTAAAATTTGTTTCTTAGAAAACGGCGTTCTAAATTTTTCTATAGAAAATTGTCAAAATTATAGTATTGAAATTTGTCAAAATTTGATGGTCGTAAAAAATTTGTCCACAATGTATTTCTATAAGAAAATTGTCCAATTTAATTCTATAGAAAACTTTTGCAAAAATAATAGTTAGAATGAAAATATGCCGAAATTTTAATTCTAATAAGAAAACTTGCCGAAATTTATTTTATAGAAAATTGTGCAAAAAGTATTTAGAAAGATTGCGTAAAATTATTCTTAGAAAACATCGTCAATTGTTCATATAGAAATTTGTCAAAGTTTATGTTCTATTTGAAATTTTGTCAAATATTTTCTGTAAATAAACTTTTGTCCGTCAAGTTATTTCTGAGAAAATTGCCAATTATTTCTATAGAAAATTTTGTCAAATTTATTTCTATGAAAATTTGTAAATATTTTCTATAGAAATTTGTCAACTTTATTCTATAAAAAATTTTGTCAATTTTATTTCTGATACAAATTTGCCAAATTTTATTTCTGTAAGAAATTTGCCAAATTATTTATTTTATAGAAACATTGTCAAATATTTATTTCTATTAGAAAATTTTGTCAATTTATTTTATAGAAAATTTGCCAATTGTATTTCTATTAATTTTTCTTAAAAATTTTGACAACATTTTTCTATAGAAAATGTCAAAATTTAGTTCCATAGAAAATATGTCAAAATTGATTTCTAAAGAAAATTTTGTTAAAATTTTGTCTATACAAAATGTAATCTATAGAAATTTGACAAAACGTTAATCTTAGTAGAAACTTTGCCCAAAATAGTATTTCTATAAAATTGCCGAATATTATTCTATAGAAAATTTGCCGAAATTTTATTTCATAATAGGAAAATTTTGGCTAAAATATTATTATATGGAAAAGTTCTCAAAAATTTACTTTATAGAAAATTTTGCAATTTTGGTTCATAGAAAATTTGTCAAAATTATTTTATCTAGAAAATTTTGTCAAAATGTATTTATAGAAAAATTTGTAATGATTTATCTATGAGAAAATTTTGCAATTCTTTAAGAAAATTTGTAAATTTTTTCTATAGAAAATTTAGAAAAATTAGCGAAATTTTTTCAAATATTATTCACAAAAAGTTTGCCAAAATATCTAGTCTATAAGAAACTTTGCCAAAAATTTATTCTAATAGAAACTTTTGGCCAAAAATATTTTCTATAAGAAAATTTCTCAAAAATTTATTTCAAATTAGAAAATTTGTTTATAGAAAATTTGATTGTCAAACATTTATTACATGAAAGAAAATTTTGTCAAAATTTATTCTAAACGAAAATTTGTCAAAATTATTCTAAGAAAATTTTTAAATTTTTTTTTCTATACAAATTTGACTATAAAACTTATGCCAAAGTTTTATTTCTAAAGGAAAACGTTGCCAAAAATTAATTTCTAAGAAATTGTCAAATTTATTTTCATAGAAAATTCATCAAAATATTCAATAAGGAAATGGGTTTCTATAAAAATTGCAAATTTATCTAAAAAATTTTGTCAAAGTTATTATTTCTAATAGACAAAGGTGCAAAATTTATGCTATAGAAATGGTCAAAATTTATTCTAAAGGAAAATTGTTAAAATTTGCTATACAAAAGTTGTCAAAAATTTTCTATAGAAAATTTTAAGGAAAACGTAAAAAATTGTGGCAAAATATTATTCTATAAGAAATTGGCAAAACATTGTTATGTCAGAATTTGCCAAACATTTCATATTCTATAGAAATTTTGCCAAATATATCTATAGAAAGTTTGCTAAATATTAATGAATTTTTCACAAATGTATTCTAAAAAATTGTCAAATTAATTTACATAGAAATTGCTAAAAGTTTTTGTTAGAAAGTTTGCCAAAATTGCTACGATATTATGTTCCATAAAGTGTAAAATATTTCTATGGAAAATTTCTCAAAATTTTATGTTCAGAAATTTGTCAGAATTTAAATTTCTGTAAAAAATTTTAAGCCAAATGTAATCCTAGAGAAAATTTTCGTCAATATTTCTATATAAATAAGAATTTGGCGCAAAATGTTATTTCAAATAGAAAATGTTTCAAAAATTATTTCTAAGAGATTTTTTCAAAATTGTAATTCTTTCAACAAGTTTATTTCCATAGAAAATTAGTGCTAAATGTTTTCTGTAGAAAGTTTTGCCAAAAATTAATTCATACATAAATTTGTCAAAAATTTTTTCTAACTACAAGAATTTTTTCTGTACAGAATTTGTCAAAATTGTTTTTGTCTATAGAAAAAGATAAAGAAACAATTTATGAATTTTGGCCACAATTTATTACTATAAAAATTCCTAATTAAATTCTATAGAAAATTTGCCAAAATTTATTTCTATAGAATTTGCAAATTATTTATTTTTATGAGAAAATGTGTATTATAAATTTTTTTATTCTACAGAAATAGTTCCAAAAATCGTTAATCATGAATTGTAATTCATTGAAATTTTGCCAAAATTTTTATCATAGAAAATGCTAAATTTATTGCCTGCTAGAAAGTTTTGCCAAAATTAATTCCATACAAAGGTCAAAAATTTGTTTTTCTATACAAAATTGTCAAAATTAGTTTTACATAGAAAAATAGAATAATTTCTATAGGAAATTTTGCGCAAAGTTATTCTTAGGAGAATGTGCCGAACTTAATTTTCGTAGAAAATTTGCTAAAATTATTATGTCCATAGAAAAGTTCGTCACAAATTTTTTTCTATAGATTTTCCAAAATTAGTAATCAATGAAATTTGCAAAATTTTTCTGTAGAAAGTTTGCCAAAATTTATTTCTATACAAAATTTGTCAAAATTTTATAGAAATTATTTTTTGTTCTATAGAAAATTTTAAATTTTTTCTATAGAAAAAATTTTGTCTATAGAAAATTTATTTCTATATAAATTGATTTGCCATAAATTGTATTCTATAGAAAATTTGCCAAAATTTATTATCCATAAGGAATGTTTGACTAAAATTTTGCCGAAATTGTTATTTAAAGTAGTTGATAGTTATGAAAGAGAAAACAGAAAACTAATAAATTCAAGATTTTTTCCTAGTCAGTAACGCAAAACTCAATTAAAAAGTGAATTGAGTCTTACTACTTGATTTCTCCGCTCTTGCCGGATCACATTCAATTTGAACCTTTCCCCAGTTCCAAAGATTTTTAGTGTATCCAAAGAAATTCAGTGGCATCTTTATGAGGCAGGAATTTAGTTAAGACGATATTACGATGTTTACTTCCCCCATAAGAAAAAAATAACAAAACATCGCTATATAAATTCCTAATGAATTTGTTAGCAAATAGTATCAAGATGCTTACTGGGTAGGGGAAATTTCCATAGAGGTGGCAATACTCTGGTGTTATAAAACTACGATAACAAGTTTGGACTTCAGATTTTTAAACAAATCTATCAATGTATTTCTTATGGTGTAGCAAAAAACTTGCATATTAGACAGAGGCCTTTATCCAGTAAGGCAGATAAGAAATATGATTATCCAAAAATACAGTTTTGAAAGGAGAAATAATATATTGGACGGGGAATAAAATAAATGTGACTTTTGACAATAAATAAACAATGACCATGTAAATGGATATGCCAAAGAGAAACAACTAAATTTATACACTCATGAAATACTCGCAACAATGAATGTCGTACAAAAGAATAAAAAACATGGAAAACAGTCTTACGAATTTGGCATGGATCTTTAGAAAATAATTTTTTATACCCATTTTTGTATTCGATTTTTTCAATCTGTGCATTTTTAAAGTTGGTATGGACCTTAAATGCAAAATTGTTGCCACCCATAAGTAGTGTTGGCTACTTTTTAAAATTTTCTGGTCTGGTAGACCGATAATGCAGTTTTCTTTGAAATTTCTTTGGGAGCAAAATGTAAATAATATAAGCGACTTACGCTGAATTCCGAAAGCTCCCTAAGTCCGTAGGTATCGAATGGATATATTATAATAATGCAAGCTCTAATTCCATAAGAAAGCATGGAACCTATGCTGCAAAATTCGTGGACACGAATTATGCGATTGTTTACATTCACCACACTGAAAAAAATATTGTCGTGAGGCCAAAGATTTCATGTCCTTAAAATACGAATGCAAATTTGCTTCGAATAAAAAGACTCATTTCTCTGAATATAAAGTTTTTTTTCTTTGTCCAAAAGTCGATAAACTTTTCAATGAAGTCGTATTGTCCTTATAATTAAGTGATTTGACTTAAAAATGGGTATCATAACATGAAAGAAAAATTTTTTGGGGTAAAGTCAACTTGACTTTAAAAATTCAGAAAAATTCTTTAAAATTAATGAAATTGCTCTTTAAATTTGTTGCCTTTTTGCATCGAGCAAAAAATCGTTCAAAAATAAGACATGTGTTTCAAACACTTTATTTTAAAGACGTTTTTTACTTGAAACATATCAAATTTCTATGGAACTTGAGTCTGAATTTGGAAAATAAAGTTGTCGTTAACTCGTTTTAAAGGACTTTGATAGCATATGAAGAAAAAAAGCTAAAAAAAACGAAAAATTAAAATTTGCTTCCTAGAAGCAAGAACACAAAACCTAAATTTAAAAAGAATAGTGTCTTAAAATTATCCTTACTTGTATTCTAGCTTCTTTGTCGGGAATCAATACCAAAATTTTTAAAGTAAAGACAAATCTTTGGGTATGCTTTTTTTCAGTGCATAAGAAATAATTGACAAAACGGTTTTATTGTCATGCAACAGAGGAGCATATCGTGCTTAAGCCCGTTAGCGACATTTCGCTTGCATGACAATAAACACAAAATTCGATAATAGCTCCTCATGAAAGTTTCCTTAGGAAACATAGCATTGAAAGTTAAAACTGTTTTATCGACATGTTTGCAAAAATCCTAAAAGATGAATATTTAAATTTTGCTTTCAGATGAAAAACTTTTTATTTGAATGACTGCAAAAATTCGCGCTAAAAAATAATTAATAATTAAAACAGATTTGATAATAAAAAAAAATAAATTTCTTATGTTTAAAATTGTATTTTTTGTTTGTGTGACCATACACGTGGAAAAAATATAGTACTCATTTAAAAACTCTACTCCTTCGCATTAGTTTACTTTATACAGTTGTAGTTGTTGTCATTTAAGTTACTAAAATTATTTTGTAATTAATTTTAGATTACATAAGTTTTTACTTCATTATCGCTTGTATTAACTGTTCTGTTTTGTTTTTTTTATTTTAAATGTATGTGTATAATTATATTTTTGTGTTTTCTAGTTTGTTTTTTTTTTTATTAAATTGCTGTTGTTTTGTTTTTGTTTTTAAAACTTAGGCACATTAACACCCTAACAATATATTTGTTCATTATATTTTTTATATGTGTATATAGTATTGATTATTTTTTAAACTATTGCTTTGAAATGAGAAATTAAAAAGGAGATTTTACACATGGATTTAAAATGTAGAGAATTTGATCAAATATTAACGTTTTTTTAGAACTTTCGTTCGAATCGATCGAAAAGAAACTCATTATTTCTTTGTGGAGACTAAATTTAAACAATCGATAACGACGTTTGTTTTCATTTCAATGTATTTCTTAATTCTGGTAGAACCATTAAGTCCTGTATGTAACGCCAAATAAAATTTTGTGATACCCATAAAAGACGCATAGCTGCAATAATCGCCCATATCCCGAATTCGGAATCAGCATAGCGCAAAAATTTCGTTTGCCATAATTGTAACCCAGAACTTTATATACTAAACCTTGGGTGATATAGTTCTCCTTAATGAGAAGTTCAAATTAAAATTGTATTGGAGTCCGAGAGTATCTTTATTTTTTTCATTACAAGAAAAATAAAATCTTGCGATTAGCAGTTCCGAATATCGGAACATGAGGGTATATGTTGCAATGATGGTGTTATCGAGTGTGGTACTCAACATAGGGTTGTTAACTAATTTGTGCGAAATAATATACTTGCCTAGTTCACCGTGCAAAAATTGCAGAGTTGCATCTAGAGTGATCAAAACCGGTGACCGGTTTATCTCTTAATAGCGATTGTTGGTTTTCGTGAAAATCCCATTTTTCGGTGGACGGTATAAAACCGGTGTTTTCTAAGACCATAACAATTCGGCTTCGGTTTTTTTTATTTCATTGTAAATAAGATTTGAAATTAAAAAACAATTGTGTGCAACTTTTAACAAATATATGAATTATTTTCATTGATTTTTTTGACAATAAAACTAGAATTTCCTTTAAAAAGTTACGTGTTTTTAGAGAAAACGTTATATCGGTTAATGTTCAAAAATACCGTCCACCGGTTTTTGAAAACATAGCTCATAGACTAGTCACTCCTTGTGAAAACAATGCTGAACTTCAAAAAACCCGGTTTTTATCACTCTATTGCATCACATATTTGTTCGAAAAAAAAAATCAGAATAAAGATTTCGCAGTTATTCCGCACAAACGTTTTTTATGGAATATAACAGTATTTCGTGCGAAAACGTGATCTTAATATTGGGCTTAAGGAAGAAACGTGGAAAGTCGATAACACCGTATATGGAAAACATAGCTACTTAGACTATTCACTCCATGTGATAACACAAGTGCTGAACATCTCTCTTATCAATGAGTGCTGGCCCGATTCCATATTTAGCTCAATGACAAGGGGCCAACTGTTTATAGCTGAGTCCGAGGTCCATTCTAACCGGAAGAAATTATTGGAAATATATGCGTTATTGTCTTCCCCTAAAATACAAAATTTCTGCTACCATTAGAAATGCACGGGCACCTTTACAAGCGTTATTTTCGTAGACTTTAAGTCGCGCGGTAGTTTTTCCAATGTTTCTGATGGAAGAAAAATTTATGGATG
>PGFW01052460.1:24097-36047 GCA_003123925.1 Haematobia irritans | reverse complement strand
GCCGCGTTCTGAGATATTTCAGACGTATTTTACAGGAGTCGCTGAACATTCGCTGAACCAATTGTCCCAAATGTCTATTACTGGAAAAAGAATTTTTACGCACATGTAAATAACTTTTTCTTCTTCATGCGGCGGTCACACTCAGTGATAAAGAGAGTTTCACAACTGTCGGTACTCACAAATGGACTGAATAGTCTAAAGACAATATCGTTTCTGGAAAGTTATAGTTTGCCGTGTACTACTGTCCCCTCATTGTTATTATCTCACCGAAATGATAAGTGTCAAGACTCCTAAGTTATCGTTAATTCATGAATCTTGTCGAGCGGGTTCACTGTTTCACGGTGCACAAAATAATCTACCACAATTCGGTGATAATCGTTTACCAAAACACTACGCGACATCAATAAATCTCTATTTTGCAAAATGTTCTGAAGAAAAATTCTTATTTCTATAGAGAAATTTTTCGCCAATTTTTTTTTTTTTTTTTTTTTGAGAATATGTTTTCTTTGCTCAAAATTTGCTATTTTTATAGAAAATTTTGGTCAATCAATTTATTTCCCTATAGAAAAATTTCGTAAAAATTATATGTCTGTAGATGATTTTGTCAATATTTTATTTCTATAGAAAATTTTGCAAAATGTTTATTTCTATTGGATAGACAAATTTGTCAAAATTTGATTTCTATAGAAAATTTTTAAATGAATTGGCCAAAATGTTTTATTTCTATAAATTTTTGACAAAATTCTATTATATAGAAAATTTTGTTTAAAAATTAGTATGTCCTGTATAAAATTATCTGTGCACAAAATAATCTGCCAAAATTTGGAGAAATTTTTATCGACAAACTAGCCAAACAAAGAAATTTACAAAACTATTTTTGCCAAAAATTTCTATCTTAGAAAATTTTGCAAAAATGCGTATTTCGTATAGAAATTTTTTCTCCAAATTTTTTTCTATAGAAAATTTGTCAAGAATTTCATTCTATAGAAAATTTTGCTCCAAATTATTTCCTATAGAAATTTTGTAACATTTTATTCTATAGAAAAATTTTGTCAAAATTTTATTGTCTATTTCGAATCTTTTCAAATTTTATTTCTTACCTGCCAATTCTATCATAAATTTAATTTCTATGGTATAGACAAAAATTTTCAAAATTTTATTCTCCGACTAGAATAATTTTTAAACAATTGTATTCCGGCGCAGGTCGTGTACTACAAGGTTATCATTAATTCCATAATCTTGTGAGGGTCGGCGGAGAAAATTTAGCCAAAAAATACCAAACAAAAAAATTTAAAAAGTATTTTTGCAACAATCTTTCTATCCTGTAAAAGAATTTGTCAAACAATTATTTCTATGAGACATTTTTTTCTCAAAATTTATACTATCGAAAATTTTGTCAATAATTTGTGATTCTAAGAAAATGTGTCGCCGGCGCTCAGCGCCCGGAGGTCAAAACGTATTTGTTTGACAGAAATTTTTTTGAAATTTATTTCTCTTATAGAACAATTTGTTTGAAAATTTTATTTTCTATTAGAAAATTTTGACAAAATTTTATTTCTATAGAAAAATTTGTAAAAAATAGTACTGTCGTTAGTAAAAGTATCGTTGCACAAAAATAATCTGCCAAAATTTAGGAAAATTTTACCCAACAACACTACCAAACAAAAAGTTAAAAAAGCTATTTTTGCAAAATCTTCTATCTTATAGAAAATTTGCCAAAATACTTATTTCTATAGGCAAATTGTCTCTCCAAAATTATTCTATAGAAAATTTTGTCAGAAATTTCATTCTGTAGACAATTTTGTCAACAATTTCATTTCTACTAGAAAAATTTTGTCAAAAATGTTATATTTCTATCCGAAAAATTTGTTCAAAATTTTATATTTCTATACGCGCAATTTTGTATCCTAAATTTCATTTCGATGGTATAGACAACAATTTTTCAAAATTTTGATTTCCTATCACGAAATTTTTAAACAATTTGTATGTTTACGGTAAAGTTATCTGTTAAGTCATATTCTCTTGTGAGGGGGTCGTGCATCGCCGGAAATTTACAGAAAACTACCAAACAAAAAATTTGAACAAATATTTTCGCAAATTTTCTATCTATACGAAAATTTTGTCAAAATGTATTTCTAGACTGACGAATTTTTCTGAAAATTTTTACTTATAGAACAATTTTGATCAAAATTTTTTTCTATAGAAAATAGTTGTCAAAATTTATTTTTACAGAAAATTTTTTCCTTGAAAATTTGATTTCGTATTAGAAAAGTTTGGCTGGAAAACTTTTATTGTCTAATACGAAAATTTTGTGAAAGATTTTATTTCTATCGAAAATTTTGCGAACAAAATTTATTCTTCTACTGAAAGATTTTCGTAAATTGTATTATTTTCTATCGAAAATTTTTCAAAATTTTATGTCGTAATGAAATTTTTGTCAAAATTTTTATTTCTGTTCGCCAATATTTCACTTTCTATAGAAAGATTTCTCAACATTTTATGACTAGTAGGAAAATCTCTGTGGAATGTACGCTGCTAGTTGGATAATTAATCTGCCAAAATCTATCAAAACGTCCAAGAATCCACAATTTAGCCAAATAGCCTAAAAATCTCACCATTTTTTGGCCAGTTAAGCATTTCGCTAACCCAAGGTCCCTGGCCCTATCCAAAAGCTGATGACCAAAGTGCTCCCTAATATTTGCTGAAATATTTGTATTCCACTATTCCACCCATTTTTTATAACCTAAACCACATACCCGTGGTTTGGTTATAATAAGTTGCATCGCGTCCAAAAAATGCTTACCAGAAATATTGAGTTTTAGCACCCCATCAAAATATATTACGATCGACCTCAGAACCACCTCCTGAGTCATCTTGAGGCCTTCGGTGTCCGCCGTCCAGTCTGTCCATGTATTGTTGCTTCACCCAGGATTCCGTCCCAATATTAAACCGATTTGATGGAAATTTGGTTACATGAGCAGTTTTGTTGGGCACCAAGGACCCGAACGCTACTTGAATTGGAAAAATCGGATCAAAATTAGATAATAGCTCCCATCATATGATGTACTCGGCCATTTCGGACAAATGGGGTTCACGTTGCGCGTTTTTGCAAACGCATCTGTGACAATTTGGCAAAAAAGGTATCTTTTTCCCGTCGCCCTGTCAAGTCTGCAAAATTTCATCCAAATCGCGTCACGATTAGATATAGCGCCCAGTATATACTGTATCGCCACGTTTTTCCATAGATTTGGCCACAATAACCCTTATTAATCAACCAGATCTGACCCAAAATTGGCTTAAATGTAGTCTCTATAGCACTTACTATATTGCAAAAAATCATCCAAAATCGTTCACGATTTAGGACTTATAGCCTTCCCATTATATATGTATAGCCCGATTTTCCCAACGATATCCTTGGCCACTCTAGACCCTTATTTATTATACCGAAATCTTAATAAAAAGTTAGGCATAGATCCAGTCTCTATAAGTACTAACTGTATGCTGCAAATTTCATCGAAATCGGTTCAATGTAGACTATAGCTCCATATCATGCTCATCACCCGATATTGAACAATTCGCCCCTAAATAACTTATGCTTTTGACCATACCAGCCTCATGGTCTCTTAACTGATTTACTCAAATCTGCACAGGTAACCTTTGTGGCGTATTCAATCAACACCTTGCAAAATATTAGCATTCGTTCAGATTATTACGATATAGCTCCATATAATATGCATCGTCGACTTTATCCCAAATATTGCCATATATACTCTATTTATTAACCAATGTTACTTAAATTGTCAAATTTTGATTACTAGCGTCGTACATTTTATACCCGTGACTTGTAGCTCTACTAGAATATTTGCTCATTTTTACAAATTTTGAGTTTATACCACACAAATTTAACGATTTTCTCTTTTTAATAATGGCTCAATATTTATGCATTACTCAACTCCGTAGGGTGCATTAATCAACATGCAGTGTGTAGATGTAGGGAAGCTCCCTATACTGTTAGGTTTTTCTAATATTTAGCGTGTAGGGGACCGTAGGGCACAATGCTAGACATTTCAGCTCAACATAATTTGTAAAAAATTTTACATTTTAGGTGGCTCTAGAGGATGGAAATTGGAAGCCGGCAAAGCTTTGAATCCTTTAACTAATGTGTGGAAAACTTTATTCTGTAGAAATTTTTGTCAACATTTTATTTCATAAACATTTTGTCATACAATTGTATTTTCTATTAGAAATTTTTCAAAATATTATTTTCTTATAAAAAATTTTCTCAAAATTTTATTTCTAAGAATTTAATGTCAAAGTTTGTATTTCTATAGAAAAATTTCCTCACCAAAAAATATTTTTATAGAAACTTTTTCCAAAATGTCTTATTTTTATTAGAGGATTTAACAAATAACGGTACTAATAGCTAGAACTCTCTCACCAACGCTGGCAAGCCGTCGACAGGTGAAACAACATTCTCTATATTACTGCGGCAAAAAAACTTTTTGGGAAAAATTCTTCAGTAATGAAATTTTCGTTCACTTTTAAACAATTAATGTAATGATCTGAAGTACGATTTCTAGCTATGGATATTTTAATATAAAAACAAATGTGACCTATCTGCTTTTTTCCATGTTTCCGATACTGCTCCATGCCCAAGAGTGTGCAATTCGCCACAAATTTAAAATTTCGATGCACTTCGATGATTTGTTCACATCTTGCAGTACAATGATTTGAATTTCCCATATTTTGTTCTTCACACACCCAAAGATAAATTATGGACAAATAAACTGATATGCCAAATGTTGCCAGGGATGTCTCTAATATTTTTGATTGCTTTTAAAAAACTTGGTTTTGTCTATAATGTCAGAAAAGAAATCTTTACCCAAAATTTATGTTTGACAAATTTAAAATTTTCTAAAAGTCATATTTTTATATGCTTTTTTTTAGGCAATGATGTCCAATAATACACCCACTGTGGATTGTTATTCAACCTTTTCAATGGAAGATAGCATGAAGTCATGCTTGTGTGAAATGTTGAGTTTGTGGTATATGTATTTGACATATATGTATGTATTTCTATATGATTCGCAAATATATAGATTGTTATGTGATATAAATATGTATGTATGTATGTTTTATTAATGTGGAACAAATAAAAGGATTATTAAATACGGGCGTTATATCTATTTCACCTGCAGGTGAAAAAATATAAAAATATGACATTTAGAAAATTTTAAATTTGTCAAACATAAATTTTGGGTAAAGATTTCTTTTCTGACATTATAGACAAACCCAAGTTTTTTAAAAGCAATCAAAAATATTAGAGACATCCCTGGCAACATTTGGCATTTCAGTTTATTTGCCCATAATTTATCATTAGATGTGTGAAGAACAAAATATGGAAAATTCAAATTATTGTAGTGTAAGATGTGAACAAATTATCGAAGTGCATCAAGATTTGGTCGCATGCACTTTTTGGGTCGATATTGTGTATTTGGGATATGGACACTCAAAAACAATTTACTGGATCCAAAATATTGACCTTCCTTTGTTATAGATTCCAAAGCCAAATTGTCTCCTATTGGAGACATATTTGGCTTAAATTTTTAGGCTCAGCAAAATTTGGAATACAGGTCTACAAATTTGATAATTCGCAAAACAAAAATGGAAAATTCACGCATCATGTTCTTATTTCCAAACCAAGGTCAAAATCTTTTGAATCTAAGTAAATTTTTTTGGGTTAGATTATATAAACAATGAACTGATATCAATCTCCTTTGCCGCTAAGCTTTAAATTTGGGCGACGAATTGCACACTCTTGGACATGGAGCAGTAATCGGAAACATATAGGTTCTTATATTCAAATATCCATTGCTAGAAATCGTACTTCAGATCATTACGTTAATTGTTTAAAAGTGAACTAAAATTTCATTACCGAAGAATTTTTCCCAAAAAGTTTTTTTTTGCCGCAGTTCTTGAGATATTTCAGGCATAGTTTTACAGGAGTCTGAACATCGCTGAACCAAATTGTACCCAAATTTCATTACTGAAAAACAAAAAAATTATGCACATGTAAATAACTTTTCTCTTATGGGACAGCACTCAGTGATAAAAGAGAAGTTCACCACTGTGGTATCACAATGGACTGAATAGTCTAAGGACAATATCGTTTCGGAAATTATATGTTGCCTTGGCGTTGTACTACTTTTCCCCTCATTGTATTTTCACCGAAATGATAGTGTCAATCCAAGATTATGGTTAATTCATAATCTTGTGAGGGGTCCTGTTCACGGTGCACAAAATAATCTACCAAAATTCGGTGATAATTTCACCAAAACACTACCGAAACTAATAAATCTTATTTTGAAAAATTTTCTAAGAAAATTTTATTTCTATAGAAAATTTTGCCAATTTTTTTTTTTGAGAAATTTTTTTCTCAAAATTTTATTTTTATACAAAATTTTGTCAACAATTTGTTTCTCTATAGAAAAGTTGTAAAAATTATATGTCTTGTAGATAATTTTGTCAATATTTTATTTTCTATAGAAAATTTTGCCCAAAATTTATTTCTATGGTATAGACAAATTTGACAAAATTTTATTTCTATAGAAAATTTTTAAAAATTTTGCCAAAATTTTATTTCTATAGAAAATTTTGACAAAATTTTATTTCTATAGAAAATTTGTAAAAATAGTATGTCTGTAGTAAAAGTTATCGTTGCACAAAATAATCTGCCAAAATTTGGAGAAAATTTTACCAACAAACTACCAAACAAAAAATTTAAAAACTATTTTGCAAAATTTTCTATCTTAGAAAATTTTGCCAAAAATGTATTTCTATAGAAAATTTTCTCCTCAAATTTTATTTCTATAGAAAATTTTGTCAAAATTTCATTTCTATAGAAAATTTTGTCAAAATTTCATTTCTATAGAAAATTTTGTAAAAATTTTATTTCTATAAGAAAATTTTGTCAAAATTTAATTTCTATCGAAATTTTTGTCAAAATTTTATTTCTATGGCAATTTTGTACTAAATTTAATTTCTATGGTATAGACAAAATTTTTCAAAATTTTATTTCTATAGAAAATTTTTAAAAATTGTATGTCTGTAGTAAAGGTTATCATTAATTCATAATCTTGTGAGGGGTCGGGAGAAAATTTTACCAAAAAACTACCAAACAAAAAATTTAAAAAGTATTTTGCAAAATTTTCTATCTTAAAAAATTTTGTCAAAAATTTATTTCTAGAGAATTTTTTCTCAAAATTTTATTACTATAGCAAATTTTGTTAAAATTTTATTCTATAGAAATGTTGTCAAATTTTATTTTTACAAGAAATTTTTTGATGAAAATTTTATTTCTATAGAAAATTTTGTTGAAAATTTTATTTCTATAAGAAATTTACAATTTTATTTTAATATGAAAATTTGTAAAAATAGTATGTCTTAGTAAAAGTTATCGTTGCACAAAATATCTGCCAAAATTTGGAGAAAATATTTACCAACAACTACCAAAAAAAAAATTAAAACTATTTTTGCAAAATTTCTATTATAGAAAATTTTGCCAAAAATGTATTTCTATAGAAATTTTTCTCAATAATTTCTATAGAAAATTTTGTCAAAATTTCATTTCTATAGAAAATTTTGTCAAAATTTCATTTCTATAGAAAATTTTGTCAAAATTTCATTTCTATAGAAAATTTTGTACAAATTTTATTTCTATAGAAAATTTTGTCAAAATTTTATTTCTATCGAAATTTTGTCAAAATTTTATTTCTATGGCAATTTTTGTCTAAATTTAATTTCTATGGTATAGACAAAATTTTTCAAAATTTTATTTCTATAGAAAATTTTTAAAAATTGTATGTCTGTAGTAAAGGTTATCGTTAATTCATAATCTTGTGAGGGGTCGGGAGAAAATTTTAAAGAAACTACCACAAAAAAATTTTAAAAAGTATTTTGCAAAATTTCTATCTTAGAAAATTTTGTCAAAAAATTGTATTTCTAGAGAATTTTTGCATAAAAAATTTTATTATCTATACGAAAATTTTGTCAAAATTTTATTCTATAGAAAATGTTGTCAAAAATTTTATTTTTACAGAAAATTTTTGAAAATTTTTATTTCTATAGAGAAAATTTTGTAAAAATTTTATTCTATAGAAAATTTTGTCAAAATTTTTACTTCCTATCGAAAATTTGTGAAAAATTTATTTTTTTATAGAAAATTTTGTTAATATGTTATTTCTATCGAAAATTTTGTCAAAATTTTATAATATACTACTATGGAAATTTTTGTCAAAATTTTATTTCTATAGTAAATTTCGCCAAATTTTATTTCTATGAAATTTTGTCAAATTTTATTTCTATGTAATCGCCAAATTTCATTTCTATAGAAAATTTCTCAACATTTTATGGCTATAGAAAATTTGTGAAGTACCTCTTAGTTGGAGAGTAAAAATTTGCAAAATCTATCAAAACGTCAAGAATCCTACCAATTTACCAAATAGTAAAAATCTACCATTTTTGGCAGAGCTGTCGCAGCCAAGGTACTGTATCCAAAAGCTATGACAGTGTCCCTAATATTTTGCTTGAAATATTTGGATTCCACTATTTTTTTTGTCTATTTGTCTAATCGCTGCTACTAGGTTTTCCATTATAGGCCAGCAATTTTGATTATGAAGTTGGCTCTAGATCTAAAAAATAATATATATTTCTATAATACCAATCTTTAGATTATGATTTTTACAAGAGTTTTAGAACTCTCTTGAAGCTGATGCGGAAGAATATAAGAAAACCAGATTGTTAAGTTTTCTCAATGTTAATAAAACATATTTTATAGCAAATGAAAAATATTTCAACAAAGGTCATTGCTATCTTTTAGTGTTAAATAAAATTTGCTATAACTTTTCTAATTACCCTGCTTTGCTCTTGTATTCAAACGATTTTGATTTTATTGTCGGATCAAGAAAATACGTTTGAAGACGGTAACACAACGACAAAAGACTTTTCAAAAATTATTTATAGATTATATTGATAGTGTCGGTTTTTGTTTATACACGCTGAAGATATATGAGAAGCAGACACATGGCTCCAATCCAAAAATTACATATGTATTTATAAACAGAGAAATTAATGTCATAGATAGTACATGTAAGCTAAATAAGATAACTTTTAGTCAATACAAGAAAAAAAAAAATAAAAATAAAATAAATAAATAAAATATTTTTATAATAAATATAATAAATTGAGGATTGTCTAGTATATTTGTATGACACCTTATAAAAATTTTTCTCAATTTTTCTCCCATTATGCTTCCTCCTTTCTTGGTGTTGTAAGAGCCAGCTCTTTCAAATCTGAATAATTATATGCGCTAAATCTGTTTGCAAATCGTTTGACTGCAAGTATCCTTTCATATTTTTTCTTGGGTTTCCCCATTCGGTGTTATATTCACACCAAGATTTATGAAGTGGGGCCATTTGACCATAGTTATAAATTCCTAATCATCGTCCAGCATGTTATTGTTATCTTGTCTTCAGATCATTTATGTGTATGTGTATTTTGTATGAGAGTGAGAAAGAGAACATGGAGTGTTTTTTTATAAATACAGTAAGAGAGTTACAATTTTTATGTTTCCTGAAAGACTTCTATCACGGTAAGGACAAACGAAGTGTGCTAGTAACGAAGCACTAGAAGTTGTTTGGTTTCTAGAATGAGGTCATTCGGTAAGAATCAAGAATATAGTATAATATTACAAGCATATAGGAAATAGCAAAAATATAAAAAAATTAATAGCTTTTACTTAATGGTGGTTCTCTCTTTCTATTAAAATATTGTTGTATGCTTTTTTTTAGTCTTTTGCCTAAAAACGCTTATAATAAGGTACAAAAATATCGACAAAAAAAAGGTAACAGTTTACATCCGACTTTTTATTCGCTTAGTGAAAATTATGACCAATTTGTAGACAATTTCACCAGCCTACATAACGCAATAATTTTCACACGCGAAAAACAAAGTCGATCTAGCCTTTGTTCACTAAAAAAGACTAAAGAAATGCATACAATTGAGGCGTAATTCATCGTACTTAGAACAAACGAGAGGTTTGAATTTGTCTAATATGCTACTGATAATAGGACTGACGAAAGCATATGTTCTCATAAACACAAAGAATATAAATGGGTGTTCAACTTATACTACTGTTAGAGGTGAGGTTTCAATAAAAAAAAAATAAATAAGAAGGGCTCCTGATTGTAGAAAATCCAGTTAATATTTTTTAAAAATAAAAATAAACTGTTTTCCATACCAGCTGTTGTGAGCCTGCATTCAAAAGATCAGATTTCGAAACACAGACCAAGGCAAGAGAGCGCTGATCGTCTTCTAAATTCTCGAGAAATGAAAAATGGGAGTTGTGATCACCATGTATTAACGAACCAAAATTTGTATTTCTACTCTGTTATAACGTATAAATTTGTTTGATAAATCATTATTTCCATATTTATGGGAGATATGGTCCTTGTCAGATATCAATGAAGGAATATTAATGAGAGAGACAACATTGGGTAACGAGTCCCTCACGAAATGATTTGCACAAGTGGTGTGAATATTAGTGGCTGGATTCTCAGCAAATATAAAATCTTTGTGTCCGGCTCACTGGCCGCAAACGTCTCCATGTGGCGCCTTTTGTATGGCCGTTCTATTCCACATTTTTTTTTTAATATTTTACTTCTCTTTTTAATAATGTTTACAAATAAAAAGGTTTCCTGTAAACCTGATTTTTTTATAATACTGGAACAGATTTTCGAGTAAAAATCCCCACAAAAATTCCCCAAAAGTTATGAGATATTCTCACCAAAGTGCAACTGACAAAGACTCGCCTGAAAAAACAATTGGACGTTTTCATATCACGAACGGATTCTGTCGGATTTGGGAAATTCCCGCAACGCTGAGCCAACGACGTAGGTGCTTCGAGGAATTTTATGCGATCAACACCCAGATATTTTCAGATTATCTTCTGTATCATCAATTTTTGGAAAGACCACGTAAACGTCAAGCGAGCACAGGAGCAATTCGCGCTGATCTCGCACTGAAAAGCCTATGCCCGGTTTGCCAAGTATTTTGTCTTTCTTGTTACATTTTGGCGTTTGTCGAGCCAAGAAGCAAGAAAATAACAAGTAAGGATACTTTTAACCGCCGGCCACCCACCAATTCTCTTTTGAACTTGGGTTTTTGTGTACCGTTGCTTCTAAAAGATAGGAAGCAATTTAAATTTTTCGCTCTTGTTCAGTCTTTTTTCTTTCATAAGCCATTAAACGTCCCTTTAAAAAACAAGAGTTAACGACAACTTTATTTTCCCATTCAGACCTCGATTCAGTAGAATTAGCTATGATTTTCAAGTAAAAAGTCCCTATATTTCGAAGCGGATTTATAATAGAAAAATTGTAGTTCCAATAGCATGCAAAAGAGACATCAAATTTTAAAGACACAATGTCATTAAATTTAAAGAGATGATTTCTGAATTATTGTCAAGTTGACAATGCTATGAATACCCAGTGTGTTATGATACCCATTCATTTAAGCTCAATCACTTAATTATAAAGGATATAACGACGTTCATCTGAAAGTTTATAGAACTATTGTGAGAAAAGGAAAACTTTTAATATTAGAGAATGCGTACTTGCTACTGCTAAGCAGAATTTAGACATTCGTATTTTAAAGGATAGTTCAAGTGTTGTTGACCTCTACCGGACGACATTGTTTTTCTGTCAGTTGTATGTAGGTAATAGATTTAAAAATGTTTTAACCGGTAGACTACTACACATGCAGATGTCCACGCCGCCGAATTCAACACCAAAATCAAGTCAAATTGAAAAAATTTTGACCTAAATTCAAGAAAATTTTAATTCGACATAATTTTATTTTCTTTCAGCTTTGTTAAAGAAACATTTCGAAGTTTGAA
>PGFW01052452.1:15064-26199 GCA_003123925.1 Haematobia irritans | reverse complement strand
AATTTTTGCCATTTTTTTTTTTTGTTTTTTTTTTTTTTGGGACAAAATTTTCTATAGAAATAAAGCTTTGACAAAATTTTTGTATAGAAATCAAATGTTGACAAAATTTTTGTATAGAAATAAAATTTGACAAAAATTTCCTAAAGAAAAAAAACTTTGTCAAAATTTTCTATAGAAAAACAATTTTGTCAAAATTTTTTGTAGCATAAGTTTTCTGTAGAACAAACTTTTCCATAGAAATAAAATTTTGATAGAGCTTTTTATAGAAATAAAGTTTTGACAAAATTTCCTATAGAAATAAAATTTTATTTATATAGAAATAAAATATTGACAATATTTTCTATAGAAAGAAAATATTGACAAAATTTTTGCATAGAAATAAAATTTTGACAAAATTTTCTATAGAAAAAAAAATTTACAAAATTTTCTATAGAAATAAAATTTTGACAAAATATTCTATAGAAATAAACTGTTGATAAAATTTTCTATAGAAATAAAATGTTGACAAAATTTCCTAAAGAAATAAAGTTTTGACAAAAGTTTCTATAGAAATAGAATTTCGTCAAAATTCTCTACAGCACTAATATTTTGGTAAATTTTCTTATAGAAATAAGATTTTGATAAAGTTTTGACAAAATTTTCAAAATAATATTTTGAAATAAAGTTTTGTCAAAATTTTCTATAGAAATAAAATTTTATTTATATAGAAATAAAATTTTGTCAAAATTTTCTATAGAAAAAATTTTGACAAAATTTTCTATAGAAATAAAATTTTGACAAAATATTTTATAGAAATAAACTGTTGACAAAATTTTTGTGTAGAAATAAAATTTTGACAAAATTTTCTATAGAAATAAAATGTTGACAAAATTTTGTATAGAAATAAAATTTTGACAAAAATTTTTTATAGAAATAAAATTTTACAAAATTTTCCTAAAGAACTAAAATTTTGTAAAAATTTTTTATAGAAATAAAATTTTGACAAAATTTTCTATTAAAATAGAATTTTGTTCATTCGTTTTGTTTTGTTATTGTTGGTTTTGTTCTCTAAGCATTGTTGTTGTTTTTTGATTTCAGCTTAAACCCATGCATTGACTAAACTACAAGAGTAGCTTAACCAACAGAGGAAAATAATGTTTGTCAAATTTATTTGGGCAAAGCCCTATAGACTGCAAGATGGTTGGATGGACGCTCGTTTCGGAATTACCACATTCCTCATCAGCATCCTCTACTTGCAGCAAAACTATGCACCAAGTTATCAGAATTAAATTCAGGCAGTTTTCATTAAAACCGCAAACAATGAACCACCTTGAACGCTTCCGAAAAAAGGTCCGAATAAATTCGTAGCAATAAATAAATAATTCCTGCTGTTGGTTATGCTACACTTGTAGTTTTAGTCAAATGCATGTTTTAAAGCTGAAATCAAAAACAACAACAATGAAATAGTAATTTTGTCAAAATGTTCTATAATAAACACTACAAATTTGACAACTTTTCCAAAGAAATGAATTTTGAATACATTTTTGTATAGCAATAAAATTTTGCCAATAAAGTTTCTGTCAAACTTTTCTATAGAAATACAATCTTTGTCAAAATTTTCTATAGAAATTAAAATTTTTGACAAATGTTCTATAGAATAAAAATTTTGACAAAAAATTTTTAAATAGAAATTAAAATTTTGACAAAATTTTCCTAACGAAATAAAAGTTTGTCAAAATTTTTTATAGAACATAAAATTTTGTCAAATTTTTTATAAGAAATAAAATTTTATAAAATTTTCCGTAAAGCAAATAAAATTTTGGTCAAAAATTTTTTATTTAAATAAAGTTTTTGAAAAATTTTCATATAGAAACAGAATTTTGTCAAAATTTTCGTATAAGCACTAAAATTTTGACAAAATTTTCTATAGTAACAAAACTTTAATAAATTTTTTTATAGAAAATAAAATTTTACAATAAAGTTTTGACAACATTGTCTATATATAAAATTAAAATTTTTATTTTTTATAGAAATACACATTTTTCCATTCCTTTTTGTTTTGTTATTGTTTGGTTTTGTTTTAAACTATTGTTGTTGTCGTTTATTGCAGCTTAAAACCATACATTAGACTAACTACAAGTGGTAGCTTAACCAACAGAGGAAAAGTATGTTTGTTCAAATTTTACTTTCTGTAAAAATTTTCTATAGAAAATAAATTTGACAAATTTTCTATAGAAATAAAATTTTGACAAAAAACTTCTGAAGAAAATAAATTTTGTCCGAAATTTTCTATGAGGAACGAAAAATTGTAAAAATTTTTTATAGAAATCAAAAATTTTGGACCAAATTTTCTCTATAAATACGAATTTTGTCAAAATTTTCTATAGGGCAGCAACTTTTTGCTAATAGAACAAACTTTTCTACTAGAAATAAAATTTTGATAGATTTTTTTTATATGACATAAAAGTTTTTGACAAATTTTCCTATATGCAATAAAATTTTGACAAAATTTTGCCGCTAAAGAAATCAACATGTTGTCATATATGTTTTTATGAAATAAAATTTTGACAAAAATTTTCTATGAACATAAAATTTCAGCAAAATTTTCTGATAGAAATAGAAATAATTGACAAATTTTTCTACAGAAATTCAAAATGTTGACAAAATTTTTTATAGAAATCAAAATTTTGACAACATTTTTTATTTAAATGAAAATTTTGGAAATTTCTGATAGAAACAGAATTTTGCTCAAAAAATTTCTAATAGCAGCTAAAATTTTGACAAACTTTTTAATATAGAATAAATTTTTTTTTATAGAATAAATTTTAAAATAAGTTTTGACAAAATTTTCTTATGGAAAAATAAGATTTTATTGTATATATAAAATAAAAATTTTGTAAAAATTGTCCTATAGAAAAAAAAATTGTCAAAATTTTTTTTTTATTAGAAGATTAAAATTTTGACAAAAATTTCCTAAATAAATAAAATTTTGTCAAAATCTTCTATAGAAAAAAAATTGTCAAAAATTTTTTATAGAAATAAAATTTTAAACAAAATTTTCTATATAAAGAGAATTTTGGTCAAAGTTTTTCTATAACACCAACTCTCTACTAGAAGCAAACTTTTCTTAGAAATAAAATTTTGACAAAAGTTTTTGTATAGAAATAAGTTTTGACAAATTTTTGTATAGAAATAAAATGTTTATTTATATAGAAATAAAATTTTGAGCAAAAATTTTTGTATAGAAATAAAATTTTGACAAAATTTTCTATAGAAATAAAATTTTATCCAAAATTTTGTATAGAAAAACAAATTGTGTCACCAATTTCCTAAAAGAGTAAAAATTTTGACAAAAGTTTTGTAACAGAATTAAAATTTTCTCAAAAAATTCTCTATAGAAATAAAAATTTTAATCCAGTTTTCTATAGAAAATAAAATTTTGTCAAAATTTTCTAAAGGACATTTTGACAAATTTTGTTTTTTCTAAATAGATTTTTTAATTTCAAAATTTTTTAACGATCAGCTTTATTTACAGTAAATTTATTTCATAGGTACAGAGTTACGAAACATAAACATAGAATAGTGTATTAAATTTATTGTTTTCTAAAGTAAAATCTTAAAGGGAAAATAAGGAAAAAACTGTTATGTTGATAGTTAATAGATGTAACTCAAATATTTTGCAAAGCGTTTGTAGTTTATAAATTTTGACAAAATTTTCTAATAGAAATAAAATTTTTACGACATAATTTTCTGATGGAAATTAAATTTTAATTAACAATGTGCTACAGAAAAAAAATTTTTGTATAAAAAATTTCTACAGAAATAATTGTGAAAAAATTTTCTATAGAATATAATTTTGAAAAAAAATTTCTGATAGAAAGTAAAATCTTGAACAAAATTTTCGATAGAAATACAAATTTTGGACAAAAATTTTCTAAAGAAATGAAATTTTGAAAAATTTTCTATAGAAATAAAATTTGGAGAACATTGTCTATAAAAATAAAATTTTGAAGAAAATTTTCTTGAAATATAATTTAAAAAAAATTTTCTATAGAAGTAAAAGATCTTGACAAAATTTTGCTATAGAAATAAAATTTTGACAAAATTTTCTATAGATAAAAATTTTGACAAATTTTCCTATAGAATAAAATTTCGATAAAAATTTCTATCAGAATAGAATTTTCGATAAAATTTTCTTTAGAAAAAAAAATTTCGATAAAATTTTCTATAGAAATAAAATTTTCACAAATTTTTTTATAGAAATACAATTTTGGCAAATTTTTTTTTAAGAAATAAAATTTTGACAAAATTGTCTAAAGAAATAAAATTTTTACAAAATTTTGTAATTTTCCTTTTTTTGGAAAATTCCCCATTTTTCTATAATGAGCCCCAGATTTTCAGAAAAATTTAATTTACTCAAAATCAGAGGAATTTTTTTTTACTTAAAAAAACGCAAAAATTCGTTTAAAGGTGGTTATCAGCCTACGACTCAAATACAAAGCATTGAAAGTCCTTCGTTCTAATTCCATGAGATTCCGCTGTTTTTTTTTTGTTATATCTACAACCAATTAATAAGCAATTTACTCCCATAATCGTGACTGTAGATGTGAATACGTGATCATTGACAATAATTTTTGGTGTGATTTTCGAAATTATATTCTTATACAGAATTTTTATTTACGGATCGAATTGATGATAGCCATTAAGATTAAAAGAAATGAATAGAATTAACTTTTTTGGTGTGTAAGCTATCAAAAAAACTTCACAATACAAAAAAAGGGGATGCCGGATTTCGCCCATTGTCCTGTGTTTCGAGTTTTTTTTTTTTTTGCTTCCAAATTTATTCTTTTTGTAAGAGGGATTTGAAAGGGTGCCATAGATCGCTATGCACAAATAATCCAAATCTTTGAAATATTAGAAAATATTCTTACATAAGACGGAACTTACAAATCCCCAAAAGTTAAACAATGAATCAAAACCATTCAATCATCCACAGAGTTTATGTTTTATGCCCCGTCTCCTACGCGCCATTCGCCCCAAGATCATTTGCTAGTTATTTGTTCTGGATGATTTACATCTAATTGTGTTAATTTTAAATGGATTTATTCCATTTCTGGAAGTCAAATAAAATCATTTCATTTAAAAATAAATAAAGGCAAAATGAAGGGAATAAAAACAAAACGCAAAGGCGAATATAATTTGATTCAAATACAATTTCTTGTGGATAATTGTCTTCTGTTTGCTGCGCAGGGTTGCGAAAAATACAAACAGCGGAAATTATTCCGCTTGGCTTTTTGTTAAACAAAAACAAAATCACCCCAGAACAATTTCATCCATCCAATTAAGCATATACCAACAACTCAGCCCTCCACCCTCCCAACATCAGTAGTGGCCACTAAAAATGTTTAATACTCAACGTACATTTTACCCGCAAAAATGTTTTTCTTTTCTTTTTTTTTTTTTTTTTTTTGTTATTGTTATTTTTTTTTTTTTATTTTGTGTATTTTTATTTTTTGTTTAAAAATTCTCTGTGTATTTGTTTATTAATACACTGTTGCCATTATATTTAATGACTTGTATGGACAAGCCAATCGTAAATATTGATATAATCCATATTCCAAACAATTCAAGTCTAATTATAACTTAAATTTGTTTTTTTCTCCAGACTTTCAAAAAATATAATAAAAGGAATAAGATTGAAAAAAACAAAGAAACTTTTTCAGTTTTATTCGATATCAATTTCTAATTCAATATATAGATTTTTGCAAAACCGCTTGATTTCTAAAAAGCATAAAAAAAGTTTACACCAATTTACTATAGCAAAAAAATTGACAAATTTTTTCAATTTTTAGAAATAATTATTTTCACAACATTTTCTATAGAATTTAAATTTTGACATTTTGCTATAGAAATAAAACTTTGACAAATTTTTCTATAGAAATAAAGTCTTTTGACAAAATTTTTTATAAATCATTGTTTCGACAAAATTTTTCGTATAAGAAAAATAAATTTGACCAAAATTTTGAAGAAAAAAAATCTTTGGACAATTATTTTTCATATAGAAAACATTTTTAAAATTTTTTGAGCAATAATTTCTATCAGAAATCAAAATTTTGAACAAAATTTTCTTATAGAAATAAAGTTTTGACAAAATTTTCTATAGAAATGAAATTTTGACAAAATTTTTAATAGATAAAATTTAAAAAATTTCTAATAGAAATAAAATTTTGACAAATTTTCTATAGGCATAAATTTTGACAAATATTTTTTTAGAAATAAATTTTAACAAAATTCTCTTAGAAATAAATTTGTGACAAGATTTTACTATAGCATAAATTTTTGACAAATTGTATATAGAAATAAAATTTTGAAAATTGTCTATAGAATATAATTTTGACAAAAATTTTCTATATAGAAATACAAATTTTGAGCAAAATTTTTGCACAAATATTTCATTATAAGAAATAAAATTTTGTCAAAATTTCCTATAGAAATAAAATTTGACAAAATTTTCTAATAGAAATAATAATTTTGAACAAAATTTTCGTATAGAAATAAAATTTTGACAAAATTTTCTATTAGAATAATAATTTTGACAAAAATTGTCTATAGAAATAAAATTTTGAGCAAAAATTTTCTATAGATATATAAAATTTTTGACCAAAAATTTCTAAGTAACAATTTTTGAGACAAAATTTTCTATAGAAATAAGAGTTTGACAAAAATTTCTATAGAAAAAAATTTTTGACAAAAATTTCTATAGAAATAAAATTTGACGCAATTTTCTAAAGTAACAATTTTTTTTTTTCGTTTTGTTTGTTATTGTTGGCTTCTCTTCAATCGTTATTTTTGTTTTTGATCTCAGCTTAAAGCCATGCATTGACTAAACTACAAGTGCAGTTTAACCAAAAGAGGAAAAGTATGCTCGTCAAATTTATTTGGGCAAAGCCCTATAGACTGCAAGATGGTTGGATGTAAAGCTGTTTCGGAATTACCACATTCCCTTCATCAGCATCCTCGTACTTGCTGCAGAACTATCAACCAAAATTATCAGAATCACAATTCGGGTATTCACTCAACCCAAAGTGAAATTACACTTGAAAGCCTTCCGAAAAAGGATTTGATAGTCGGCTTACTAAACGCTAAACAAATTTGGCAAGCATATCTCTTTCACTTTGTCAAAACTCAAAATCATCGATTTGCAATGTTCACGTTTGACTGGGTTTGTTTTTTGAGCGTGCCTCCTTCTATCTTCATTCGTTTTGTTTTGTTATTGTTGGCTTTCTCTATCAATCGTTTATTTTTATACCCACCACCATAGATGGTGACGGGGTTATAATAAGTTGTCTATTCCGTTTGTAACACATCGAAATATCGATTTCGCGAACTAATATAAAGTAATATATATTCTTGATCAGGGAGAAATTCTAAGACGATATAACGATGTTCCGTCTGTCTGTCCTGTTGATAATCAACGCTACAGTCTTCAATAATGAAGCAATTCGTGCTGAAATTTTGCAAGCAAACTCGTCTTTTGTCTGAGGCAGGTCAAGTTCGAAGATGGGCTATATCCGGTCCAGGTTTTTTGATATAGTCTTCATATAAACCGACCTTCACCGAATTTGGGTCTTGGGCTTATAGAAAATTCGTAAGTTTTTATCAATTTGCCTGAAAATTGGAAATCTAGAGGTAATTTTATGACATAAAAGAGGTGTGGCAAAAAATGGTGAGTTATCGGTCCCATATTTTGGTTATAGCCCCATATAGACGCGATCTCCCGATTTTTACTTTCTTGGGCTTAATAGAAACGCAGTTTTTTATTCAATTTACCTGAAATTGGAAATCTAGAGGTATTTATTAACCATAAAGAGGTGTGCCAAAAAATGGTGAGTAATCGGTCCAATGTTTTGGTATAACGTCCCCAATATAGACCGGATCTCCCCGATTTTAGCTATCTTGGCTTTAGAACCGCAGTTTTTATTCAATTTAACCTGAAATTGGAAAATCTAGAGGTTTGTAGGACGCACAAATACGTGTGCCAAAAATTGTGTGTATCCGTCAATTTTTGGTATCGGCCCCATATTAGAGCGATCTCCCGATTTGGGGTCTTGGGTTACTAGAAACGTAGTTTTTATCCATTTGTCTGAAATGTGGAAATCTAGAGGTATTTTAATGGCACCGATATAAGAGGTGTGCCAGAAACTGGTGAGTATCGTTTCATAATTTTGGTGGTGCCCCCATATAGACCGATTTCCCGAATTTACTTCTTCGGGCGTTCTAGAATCCGAAGTTTTTATCCTAAATTTGCATGAAAATTTGGAAATCTAAGGTATTTTCGGGTCAATAAAGAGGTGTTGGCCGAAAACGGTGAGTATGGTCAGTATTTTAGTATAGCCGCCCCCTAAGAACGATCTCCCGATTTAAACTCCATATGGGTTTCTAGAACCGTAGTTTTTATCTGATTTGCGCTGAAAATTGTAAATATTCTGGTATTTTAGGCTCACAAAAGCGTGTATCGGATTAAGTTTTTAATCGGCCGCAATTTGGTAAATCGCGTCCATACTAGACCGACTTCACTTCTTGAGGGTGTAGAAGGCGAGCACTGATCATGAAAATTGCTTGAAATCATGTAAATATTTCCAAGATTTTACTTCTACATGATTTAAGAATTTCAAATCTAAGACATTATTTTATAATTTTCTTGCACACTCACAAGAGATGTTCGTATGATTCCTCTAAAACTCAAACAAAAAATGGTTCTTATAAATCCAGAATCTGATATAGTCCTCATAGGTTGAAATTTTTTACATCATTATCTTCGGGAAGTGTCCCAAGTCCTCAAACCCTCTGGAAATTTCAAAAGAAACCCCTAATATTTGGTTCATGGTGGTGGGTATTTAAGATTCGGCCCGGCCGAACTTAGTGCTGTATATACTTGTGTTTTTGATCTCAGCTTAAAGCCATTCATTGACTAAACTACAAGTGTAGTTTAACCAAAATTTACACACATTTTTGACAAAATTTTCCATAGAAATAAGATTTTGAGAAACTTTTCTAAAGTAACAAAATTTCTGACAAACATTTTCTAAGTAAATCAAAATTTTGAGAAAATTTTCTATAGAATTAAAATCTTTGACATAAATTTTGCTATAGAAAAATAAAAATTTTACAAATATTCTCATAGAAATAAGATTTGAACAAAATTTTCTATAGAAATGACAATTTTGACAAAAATTTCTTCTATAGAAAAAATTTTGTACACAATTTTCAAAGAACATAAAATTTTGACCGAATTTTCTAAAGTAACAAATTTTTGAACAAAATTTTCCATAGAAATAAGATTTTGAACTAAATTTTTCTATAGAAATACATATTTTGACAAAAATTTTCTATAGAAATAGATTTTGACAAAAAGTTTCAATAAGAAATACATTTTAACTAAAATTTTTTCTTAGAAATAAGATTTTGACAAAATTTTCTTAATAACATTTGACAATTTTAAAGAAATATATATTTTGACAAAATTTTCTATCCACTGTATAGAAAAATGAATGTTTTTCATATGTTCCGATATAAACAAATGTGTTTCGGGGCACGATTTAAAGACAATATATTTAAGTGCGAACATGTAATTTTCCTAAAGCTAACACTAAATGTTTGGGACATCTAGGTTTAATATGCTTAGAATATATTGATTGTTTGGGGCGCATGTAATGTTTCATAAAAATCATATTTTTGTGTGAATCAAACATATATAAAGTTTACCAAATTTCAAACTAAAGCATACTATATGTTGTGATATTTTTATTCAAAAGCGGACAGAGAGAGTATAGAGAGAAATAGAGATGGAAACCGGGGCTTTTAGTTGACGAACGCCTTCATCTCTTAAGGATGTGAAATCTTTGGCCTCACAACAACATTTTTTTTGCAGTGCAGTGTTATTGTTACAGATTAACAATTTTCTTATATTCTTTATTGCATAACAACTCGTGAGTTTTATTTGAAAAAAAAAAAATTAAATAAACTATAGAAAATGTTCTAATAATTAATTGTATGCGAAAATGCAACTCAATAACACGATTCTTACATTGGTCATGGATATTTAAAATAAATTAAAGTAAATTTATTAAAAAACAAAAACGAATATTACATGATTTATTTTGTCCTAGGGCCTAACCATATGGGGAGATGATTAAATACAATTTTGTAATACTTATAAATTATTAAATAAAAATCAACAAAAAAACACACTTAGAGAATATCTAACTCACAATTCAATGGACCATGACTGTAGATTATTAGCCATAGTAGCTTCCATTCTAGCTAACGTCACCATCTCTCATTCCATTCATTTGCGGTGGGCTTTGTGTTAATTTATTGAAACGCCAATAACATGAATAAATTATTAAAAAAAACAAACACACACTAACAATGTGTATGGCTAATTCTAAGCTAAATACGAGTGAGATAAATCTGTCCATTAGCTAATGACTTGTCTGTATAAAAATGTTATAGCAAAACCGACATTACTCCAATCTAACCATTCATCCGTGTAAAGTTCAAGACCAAGGACAAGAAAAATCATTTTTCTCATCAATTCAATGTAATGAAATTATAAACAAAAAACATTTCTAAATTATAATGTGTAGAATTTATATTGTGGGCTTTTTGTGTTTTTTAAAGCAAAATTATACAATTTATTGTTATTATTTCACCATTTGTTAAGGAAATTAATTTAATGGATTTTTAGATTTCTAGAAGAAAAGTTTTTTGTTGTTGTTTGTTTGTGTTGAATGATTTCAAATCTATAAAAAGATTCTTTAGTATGTTATGCCAGGTGTCACAGTTGGAAATGTCCGAGTATAGTTCAAACAAAAGACTTAAGACACGAACATGGCTTTGCATATCTAAACACTAAGATGTAAATGTTAAAATAATTAGCTGTAACATTTCTAATTGATCAAATAGGAACAAACCATAGCAAGCAATAGTGTTTCAACTATTTTTGTTTTTGTTTGAACATAAATCACATGTCAATTGGGTATGGTATCCGTTTTTATTGTTTGTTCGTAACTGATTATAAGGTATAAATATTAATGAATAGGATTTCGAAAGAAAATATTTTCAGTCAAGATGAAATTTTCTATAGAAATAAA
>PGFW01052444.1:16579-29425 GCA_003123925.1 Haematobia irritans | reverse complement strand
AAAGTAATGAAATAAAGTCATTTATTCGAAATATATTTAACTAACTGTTTCTAGACCAAACTGTGATTTTTGTCCCATTTTTATTTTTATGAATAAAAAAAAAATTAATTAATGTTTTTTTTTTTTTTTTTTTTTTTTTTTAACTTGAACGATATCTAAAACTGCTTGGAAATTGAAAAACAATGTAAGCTCGGCTTAAAGAGAATATTGATTGGGAGTTTCATATTTTTCTTTCTAATTTAATTCATTGGAATTTCAAGTTATTCCAATATATGTAGCGGAAGTGCTTTAATTTTGAACATAACGATATATCTCGATGTCGAGCTGATAGAAAAAAACCAAGTGCAGATTTGGATTCAGCGTCCCAAATAACCTTAAACAACATTCAGTTCTTAATCATTATATGAATCTGACAATTAATTTGAAATTGCAATGAAGTATTTAGTTTTTTGAATTGTATAACTAAAAAGTCAAATAAAATTAATTAAAATTAAACTAAAACACTAAACTAACTACTTCCCGAAATCTACCAAATATTAGGCTTATATATTGAATAACATTTGCAAAAGTTAGGAAGCCCGACTAATATACAGATGGTCATGTTGCTGCGGATACAAAATTATGGACATAACATAGGTTAGGTTTTTTTCTTTTTTTTTTCTTTTATTCTTAAACATTAAAAATACATTGTTTAAGTTATAATACTACAACTTGTCTATTTTCAAAATGACTAACCAGTAGTTTTTTCATATTGATATAAAAATTTACGGAGTTAAAGTATAAATTGTGGCTTGTTGATTGAATCGAAATTTCAATCAATGTGTTTATATCTCTGAAGTCTTCTGTTAGATATATGTTGTAAAAGATGTGGTATTTCTGACTTTTTTGTGACTTATCAGTCTCATTTAATGCGCTTTCTGCTGATGATAGATTCTGCTCTCACTGTTTTTATATTCAGATCCCTATGCAGATCGTTGTTCTTATATACCACGGAGCGTCCACTATATCCAACACTCTGTTTTGAAATTGTTGAATCATATCTATGATTGATTTTAGCGCAACCCATAGTTGTAGACAATACTTGTTTGTACACCATTAGTTTATTTGGAATTGACAAATTAGTTTCTCCGAAGTAACCATTTTATTTCCAATGCCTTTTTCTTACCCTTTATGTGCTCCTTCAAATTCAGCTTTTCATCAAGTGTCATACCAAGATATTTCGCTGAATCAGCTCTAGGTACTTCTTGATCTTTAATATATTAGTTTAGTTTTTATTAGTTTTTTTTAGTTTAGGTTTTATCTATTTCTGTGTAAAGTTGACATGCACAGATTTTGAACTGTTTAATTTTAGACCCCATTTGTCCATCCAGTTATCAATATAGTAGTTTGCAGTTTGGTTGTTGCCATTATCACTGCGTCGTCAGCAAAAGTGCTTATTATGCAATCTTCCTGAGGCTGAAGGTCATATGTATTATATAGAGCATAGGACCCAATATGCTACCTTGCGGTACTCCGCGATAAAATCGGTCTTTTAAATACGATTCCAGCAAAAGGCAGTAGTTGCTGGGTAAATTGTTTTCAATTTGTGTATTAATGACGGTGTAACTACTCCCGTCAATGCTTGTGATATGCTAAAAAGAACTGCATAACATTACTCCCTTCTCTCAAAAGTGTCTTCAACATGCCGTGTCCGTCAGTGCTTGTGATTATGTCTAAAAGCTGCATTAACATACCTCCTCTGTTAAAATGTTCTCAATGGCATGAGTTATTCTGTGAATTTGCCTATGTGTAGAGTGCCCTTTTTCGGAAGGCCAACTTAATGATTAGGATGATTTTTTTTTTCACGCTCTGAAATAATGAGTTGATGTCGTTTACATAGCAATTTTAGGTTTAGGTAGAGCAGCGGCCGATTTATTGTCAGGCTCACTTAGAAGCCACAGGCTCACTTAGACCACATACTAAAAGTACGTAATACATATGGCACTTCTAGTTTTTAACCACTGAACCTACTCGATTTTTTTCTTTTGTTGTAACCAACAGATTTTCCCAAAAAAATTAGCCAGATGTCACTGGCGATTTTTTTCACTAATCACTCTATGTTGTCTTTATGTTTATTTCTTCTCATATTATTTAATCTTAAATTTTTGTCTTTTATGTATTTACTATTGTATTATAGGTTGGTTTTGTCCCACTGGTAATGAGAAAAACACCTAGTGAATATTGTCCATCATTCCAACCACACAGAAATGCAACTAAATCCTTTTCTAATGGCTTGAAATCAAACAGAAAGTAAGTACAGATTTTTACCGATGAGATTTTATTATATTCTAATTTCAAATTTTAGCAATTTCAACCACAAAAAAGAATGGGTTACCAAATGGTACAAAAACAATATATTACCCCCAAATGCAGGCCATCATTGTTAGTCTGATAAAAAAAGTGCCGGTGGGAAATTCGTCGAGAAAAAGAAGAAAAACATAACGCCGAAAAACCTTGTTGAGTGTGGATTACACAAATCGAACCATTTCAAATTTTGATTCACTAACGTCGCAGTAAGAATTTTTGAGTTGGTGAGAACCAAATAATGAGGAATGGAAATGTATATAAAGGTAGGTTATAAAAACAATCACTTAAAATGTGTTCTGGCCACACTATAAGATACACCGTCATAGACCTGAAAATGTTACACGATACATTTCTTTTGTGTGGCTTAGTGTTTACCAGCCATCGTATGGCGAAAGTTTAAAGTTTTTTCTTTATATACAAATAAATACAGATCTAAAATTTAATATGTTTTTTATAAAATATTTGCAAATTTTATTGGGAAAAGTCACTTATATGATGTCAGAAACCACGAGTTTAGAAAATCCATCTAAAAATTTGAACGCGAAATTTCCTCTGATTGGTGTATAAATTTTGGGGTTGTTTTTAAATCACTGAATTTTCAGTGTGTTTCGATAAGTAATAATTTGCCATAATTTTTTAAAAGTTAACACAAAAAAGTTTTAAGGGAAAATTCTCTTTAATTTTTGTGAATACTATCCGCTTTCTAAACAAATCCAAAGGTCCTTTTTGAAAAATATAAGGTAATTAAATTATCAACTTTTAAAATCAATGGGCTTAAGAAAAGTGAATTTTTACGCAAAATTATTGCGATGAAATAATATGGCAATCTTCAATTCTGGCCAGTGTTCTTGGTGGGCACATAATACATCGCAGATTTGGATTCAGCGTCCCAAATAACCTTAAACAACATTCAGTTCTTAATCATTATATGAATCTGACAATTAATTTGAAATTGCAATGAAGTATTTAGTTTTTTGAATTGTATAACTAAAAAGTCAAATAAAATTAATTAAAATTAAACTAAAACACTAAACTAACTACTTCCCGAAATCTACCAAAATATTAGGCTTATATATTGAATAACATTTGCAAAAGTTAGGAAGCCCGACTAATATACAGATGGTCATGTGTTGCTGCGGATACAAAATTATGGACATAACATAGGTTAGGTTTTTTCTTTTTTTCTTTCTTTTATTCTTAAACATTAAAAATACATTGTTTAAGTTATAATACTACAACTTGTCTATTTTCAAAATGACTAACCAGTAGTTTTTTCATATTGATATAAAAATTTACGGAGTTAAAGTATCAAATTGTGGCTTGTTGATTGAATCGAAATTTCAAATCATGTGGTTTATATCTCTGAAGTCTTCTGTTAGATATATGTTGTAAAAGATGTGGTATTTCTGACTTTTTTTGTGACTTATCAGTCTCATTTAATGCGCTTCTGCTTGATGATAGATTTCTGCTCTCACTGTTTTTATATTCAGATCCCTATATGCAGATCGTTGTTCTTTATATACCACGGAGCGTCCACTATATCTCTCAACACTCTGTTTTGAAATTGTTGAATCATATCTATGATTTGATTTTTAGCGCAACCCCATAGTTGTAGACAATACTTGTTTGTACACCATTAGTTTATTTGGAATTGACAAATTAGATTTTCTCCGAAGTAACCATTTTATTTCCAATGCCTTTTTCTTACCCTTTATGTGCTCCTTCAAAACTAGAAGTGTCCATATGTATTAGGTACTTTTAGTTAATGTGGTCTAAGTGAGCCTGTGGTCTAAGTGAGCCTGACAATAAATCGGGCTGCTACCTAACCTAAAATTGTATGTAAACGACTCAACTCATATTTCGAGCGTGAAAAAATCATTCCTAATCATTAAGTTGGCTTCCGAAAAGGGCACTCTACAATAGAGCAAATTCACAGAATAACTCATGCCATTGAAGACACTTTTGACAGAAGGGAGGTATGTTATGCAGTCTTTTTAGACATATCACAAGCATTTGACGGACACGGCATTTGAAGACACTTTTGAGAGAAGGGAGGTATATTATGCAGTCTTTTTAGACATATCACATAGCATTTGACGGGAGTAGTTACACCGTCATTAATACACAATTGAAAAGCATTTACCAGCAACTACTGCTTTTGCTGGAATGTATTTATATAAGACCGATTTTATCGCGTGAGTACCGCAAGGTAGCGATATTGGGTCCTATGCTCTATATAATACATATGACCTTCAGCCTCAGGAGATTGCATATAGCACTTTGCTGACGACGCAGTGATAATGGCAACAACCAAACTGCAAACTACTATTTGATAACTGGATGACAATGGGTTCTAAAATTAACAGTTCAAATCTGTGCATGTCAACTTTACACAGAAATAGATAAACCTAAACTAAAAAAAACTAATAAATAACTAAACTAATATATAAAGATCAAGAAGTACCTAGAGCTGATTCAGCGAAATATCTTGGTATGACACTTGATGAAAAGCTGAAATTGAAGGAGCACATAAAGGGTAAGAAAAAGGCATTGGAAATAAAATGGTTACTTCGGAGAAAATCTAATTTGTCAATTCCAAATAAACTAATGGTGTACAAACAAGTATTGTCTACAACTATGGGTTTGCGCTAAAAATCAAATCATAGATATGATTCAACAATTTCAAAAACAGAGTGTTGAGAAGAGTATAGTGGGACGCTCCGTGGTATATAAAGAACAACGATCTGCATAGGGATCTGAATATAAAAACAGTGAGAGCAGAAATCTATCATCAAGCAGAAGCGCATTAAATGAGACTGATAAGTCACAAAAAAAGTCAGAAATACCACATCTTTTACAACATATATCTAACAGAAGACTTCAGAGATATAAACCACATGATTTGAAATTTCGATTCAATCAACAAGCCACAATTTTATACTTTAACTCCGTTAAATTTTTATATCAATATGAAAAAACTACTGGTTAGTCATTTTTGAAATAGACAAGTTGTAGTATTATAACTTAAACAATGTATTTTTAATGTTTTAAGAATAAAAGAAAAAAAAAAAGAAAAAACCTAACCTATATGTTTATGTCCATAATTTTGTATCCGCCAGCAACAAATGACCATCTGTGATATTAGTCGGGCTTCTTCTAACTTTTGACAAATGTTATTCAATATATAAGCCTAATATTTTTGGTAGATTTCTCGGAAGTAGTTAGTCTAGTGTTTTAGTTTAATTTAATTAATTTTATTTGACTTTTTAGTATAACAATTCAAAAAACTAAATACTTCATTGCAATTTCAAATTAATTGTCAGATTCATATAATGATTAAAGAACTGAATGTTGTTTAAGGTTATTTTGGGACGCTGAATCCAAATCTGCACTTGGTTTTTTTCTATCAGCTCACATCGAGATATATCGTTATGTTCAAAATTAAAGCACTTCCGCTACATATATTGGAATAACTTGAAATTCCAATGAATTAAATTAGAAAGAAAAATATGAAACTCCCAATCAATATTCTCTTTAAGCCGAGCTTACATTGTTTTTCAATTTCCAAGCAGTTTTAGAGATATCGTTCAAGTTAAAAAAAAAAAAAAAAAAAAAAAAAAACATTAAATTAATTTTTTTTTTTATTCATAAAAAATAAAAATGGGACAAAAATCACAGTTTTGGTCTAGAAACAGTTAGTTAAATATATTTCGAATAAAATGAGCTTTATTTCATTACTTTTTCTTTATACTAAAATATTTTTTTGTAACTACTTTCTTTTTTGGAAGAATATGTGGGTTTGTATTGCTTCCATAATCGAATATTTATTCTTCAATATAACCCAAGTGTAATGCAATAGCATAATTCGGCGTGTCGTCGGGAAATTGTAAAAATCTCAACGAGAAATACAGATATACCTTATCCCTATATCTAAGCTCCATACGTTTGTATCGATCTACAAAGCGCCAGGAACTTTTCTCAATGTAGGTTAGGTTCTCAATATAGTTCTTCCAAGTTATGTTTAGACAAGTTTTCGCCAAACCACTTCTATCAACACAGAAAAAAAGTGCCTGGTAAATTTAAGCAGATTTTTACAATAATTTATTACAAGAATTTTCCAGAATTTTAGTTCATTTTTCGTATCTTTAACGAAAATTAACTACTCGAAAGGAAATTTTACAAATTTTAAGTAGCAATCGTTTAGTTCATAGCCTACAAAATACGATGGAAATTTCCTTAAAAATTTTCTTAACTGGTAGTTAAAAATTATTTCGTCATACTATAAAACTACTTATGAAATGTAAAATACTTTCTAAATAATAAGTGTAATTTACTATAAAGAGTTTTTGTATGAGAAAATACTTTAAAAAAAATATTCATATAATCTCATGTGTAGAAAATTTTATTTATGCATAGGTACACCCTCACAAAAAATCGCTCTTGTAACATATACTCCCAAACATATTTTGCTTCAAGCATATACATTTTTGGGTTTGCCCAAAATTTATATGTTTGATCTCTTCCAATATTATAATATGTTTGAAAGCATATTGGTCTAAACAATATATGTTTGGGTAGTCTAAGTTCCAAACATTTTGTATTTTTGCATCCAAATTCAATAATGTTGTCTTCCAAAAAACAATATGTTTTTATGTGAACATATAATATGTTTGGAAGCATTTTGCACCCAAAAATATTATATGCTTAAAAAAATCTCCCAAACAATATTGTGCTCAAAATTTTATTTATTTATTTATATATTTACAATCATAATGAATTATGAAAATAAACAGGTAATATAGGTGCTAACAACATAGGTTTTCGACCCGAATGCTCAAAATTTTGTTTCTGCCTAATTGTATATTCCCCAACATCTTTCTCACTTCCACGAGATTTTTTAGTTCTTAGCACCTTTTTGTGCAATACAAACATTGTAGAAGAAATTATTCAATTTTATGATTTTTTTATTTTAAATTTACCTTTTGCCGGACGGGGATTCGAACAGCGGACCACACAGTTTGTAAGGATCAAAGAAGTAGCTGATCAATTGCCCAAGGAAAAATAAAATGTTAATTTTGTAATAACAAGCAACCAACACCAACTTAATTCAATATCGCTCCCTGTTAAATAGCGCTCCAAGCTTCTAAACACATATATGTTTATAGGCTATTTCTAAATTAATATATGTTTGCATCCAAGCATATTATATTTAAAAACATTTTATGTCCCAAACATAATATGTTCTAACATATAACATATATGTCCCAAACATGTTATGCTAGTTTATGAACATTATATGCTTGCACTCAAAAATATTGTGTTTAAAAATGTGTGTTCCAAACATATAATGTTTATAGCCAAACATATGAAAAACAGTCTTTTTTATCCGTGTATGTATACAATATTTTTATAATATTAAATTGAGCCGACGGGCTTTTTGGGCAGCAAATCAATCAATTACTTCTTCAGTCGGCACATTTATTCGGCGATGAACCGACATTAATGCCAATCCATTGAGTCTACTCTCGCTAGTCGAATTTCTAAGATACGTCTTTAATCTCTTCATTGTTGAAAATGAAAGTTCGGATGAGTACGTAGTAACTGCAGGGATGGAAAATGCAGTACTATTGTACTTTTTGCAATACTTTTTCACCCCGGTCAGTACCGTAGTACCCCCGCGAATGATTTAGTACCTTTTGTGTAGACATTTTTGAGTCGATATCAGATTTATGGTACAATAGCTTTGACAAAATATTTTAATATTTTGAGAAAGTCTTTATCAACTTATTTGCTAATAGCCTTTTACAAATATGGCAAAACAGACATGTTCATGTGGGAAGAAAATCTCGATTTTGTAAAAGACATAGTCAAAAACCGCGATTTTATTGAACTTCAAGAATGTTTTTAGTCGAAAAAAGAAATGTGATTCTATATTTATCGATTTTTTATTTCGGTTAGAAAATGTTGTCAAAATTTTATTTCTATATATGAATTTTTTGCCAAAATTTTATTTTATATTAGAAATTTTGTCAAAAATTTATTCAATTGAAAATTTGTTACAAATTTTATTTCTATAGGATTTTTTTTGCAAAAATTTTATTCTATAGAAATTTTTGCAAAAATTTTATTTATATAGAAAATTTTGTCAAAATTTTATTTTCTTTAAAATTTAGTCTCTTGACAATAATTTTCCAGTGAAATTTTTGTTGAAATTTAGTAAAAAGTACCTTTCCGCTCAAAAAATAATAAAAAAAATAATAAAAAAAATTTTTGTACTTTCTTAAAAATTGTATTTTCCATCCCTGAGTAACTGGCAAAGTGACCAAAATTTTTAAAAGAATATGCACGTTTGGAAATATCTCTTTATTGCACCCTCCAAGTGCTTCCATCGCTGAATTAGGCAGGTTCTTTTCGCAGGTTTTGCGCCATTTCATTTACACATGTGTGTTTGGCTGTTTCGTTATTGTTGCTATGGCCAAACAAAGCGAGTCATGTTCACAAAAAGAACAACAAACACAAATAAAAAGCAGAAAGACATTTTCCAAAAATGAAATTTGTGGTGCGAGAACAAAAACAATTTGTTTTTTTTCGACCGTCGTTTGACGGGCTATTCAACTAGTATTCTATGATTTGTGCAAGTTTTATAGGTACCCAGTCAGAAATTTACGATGGTTATAAATATTGAGCGTTGTAACAGCGTTGGAAGCCAACGTTGAAACAACGCTTGCTAAACAAATTAATTGACGGTTTTTAAATAGTAAATTTTCCATATAATTTTCGTTGAAAATGCATGTTCCATCAATGTCAATGTTTTTAATGGAGTACATGGATGTATTATTGTTGATATGAATTGATTTATAATAGAATAATGTCTTCCTTTATCTATAAAGTGAATATGTACATTAACAGTGAAACCACTAGGAACAACAATTTTGGTTAATTTTACAAATGAGGCAATTGTAGAAAGTTTTAACTAAACAAAACGCTGGCATCACGCCAAAACCCAAATATAAGTACTTATTTATCGACTAATTGAAGAAATTTTGTTAGACATAATTACTTTTTTTCCACATGTTAAGGTGAGTATTAACTTCGAGTTTAGCCGCTTAAATCGCTAAAGTGAAAACTAAATCAGTAAGAAAAATGCAACAAATATGCATAATTTAATGCCTTTTAAGATTTAGTTTTCACTTTAGTGAAAAAATGCGACTAAAGGTGAGTATTAAGTTCGAGTTTAGCCGCTAAAATCGCTAAAGTGAAAACTAAATCAGTAAGAAAAATGCATGATATTTGTTGCAAATTTTATTATAACTTGATGGGGAAAAGCCCAAAGCAAATTTTCACAAAGTTTGTATTCCTTAAAATGGATGATTAAAGAAAAGTAATCGTGAAAAAATTGCGTTTTTAGCGGCTAAAGGTGGGTATTAAGTTCGAGTTTAGCCGCTAAAATCGTAATTTTTCACGATTACTTTTCTTTAATAATCCATCTTAAGGAATACAAACTTTGTGAAAATTTGCTTTGGGATATTCCCCATCAAGTTATAATGAAATCTGCGACGAATATGTATAATTTTATGACATTTTTTACTCATTTAGTTTTCACTTTAGTGAAAATTCAGGTTAAACTCGAACTAAATACTCACCTTTAGTGTCGGGAATTTTCTTTGTATAATTTAGGAATTTAAGTTGGTAACACTGAAAAAATGCAACTCTGTGTACAAGAAACAACAAATTCATAACAAACGTGAAACAGTTATAACGGCGATAACAAGCGTCACTTCGAAATAAGAAAATAAAATAAAGAATAAATATTGGTAAAATGTCTCAAAATCTTAACAAAAGGAAAATTAACACCCTTGATACAACTGAAGGTAAGAAAAATGTCGTGCAATAAAGAATTCATTTCTTTATATTTTCAATTTGTTTCTACAGACACTGATAAAAGGTTGGACTCCATTGGAACGATGCCTTTCGTAGGAAAGAATCAAGCAAAGCGACAAAAGCTAAAACACAGAAGAGGTACATTTTGAAATCCTTAATTGATATAATTGTTTTAATTCATTTTTCACTTTACAGATGCTATAGATGATAATTTGGATTTTTTTCGAGACGGAGGACACAGTATGCCATCCCATTCCGTAAATAAGGATGACGAGAATAAGGAAATTATTTCGCCTAATAGAGGCCATTATCAACAAATGTTTTTCTTTATCTGTCTATGTAGCTTCATTCAGGGATGAAGTTAGAAGAGAGTTAAGGGCTATTAAGGACGAAATTGGAGAGATAAAAAATGAGTTGAAGAATGAAATTTGCAGTGTACGGAGAAGTTTACTTTATAACTTCAAAAAAGGGAGGAGTCTATTATTTCCAACGTGAAAACCATATTAACATTTTTTTACCAGTTAGAAATGTCAATCTTAATCTTAATTATGTATTTTTCCTATTAATTGTTAAGTTTTCTGATGTTCCTTTGTAAAGTGTGAAACACTAATATAAATATAACAATAAAATATTCAACGTATTTTGTTTTGTTTCAATAGCGGTTTTAAGGTACTGTAAAATTATAATTCTAACCCTCCTAAAGCATTCTAGAAACAATTGGAAAGACGTATGAAATGTTGTTTTTCAGTGCTTTTTAATGGTTGTAAAAACCATCGATACACCGTATAACGATGTTATCATTTTGGGGTTGTCAAAGCGTCCCCCTCATCCCCCACTGAATACGGCCTTGGGTAGCGAGTGATGGGGATGTTGTGTGTATCTGAGCGTGGGTTTGTTTTTATTTTTGTTCTTTCAGTGGTTTGTGTGTGTGTGTTTATTATTCGCGAATGGTTTATTTGGCTGGATGAGGTGTTGTTTTCAATGAAGGCACATGTTGTTTTTGTTGTAGGAATGTTTGGTTTTTTTTGTTTGCAATGCTTAGTTGTATAGTTGGCGTTGGCGTGGGGCTGTTTTCATCTTTTTAGCAAGTATGTAACAAGGAATATTATAAAAGGTATGGATATTTTTGTTTTTTTTGAAACATATATTGGTGTTTGTTTATTAAAACTTTTAAATGACAGTTATTAATATCTTAGCGATGAGATGTAAGATGGCGAAGTGATTATCGCCCTGCCAGCATTTCAAAGTTCCATTTCAACCTCATCGTTACCACAGACTCGTAAATGTCACTTCAACCATCATGAAAAGGTACATCAAAAAGTACATGCAAGTAATTTGCCATCCCTACTGTTAAAAAAGCCATTTTTTTTTGTGAAACGCAAAGCGCAACCAGCTTGTTAAATTTTTAATTAAATAAAAACGAAAATAAAGCTTCTGAAAACATAGATTATACGCTTAAAATTAGTTGAAAGGTATATAGGTGAACAATTTTGTGATTTTGCAATGGAATAAAGTGATTGTTTTTTCAGATATTTTACAGACACGCTGCCTCATGTAATAAAAACAGACTGAGTTGATAGACGCAGAACATGTACTTCGCTACTTGTTAACTCCACATCATCATTAATGCCAAAAATTATGTTAATGTAATGTGATAGTCGTATAATGTTACATTTAAGAATTTGTAAATGTTTAATCAAATTAATTAAATATCTAAACAAAAGCGTGTTACTCGACCACAATGATTCTTTTTACAACTATCTTAAAATGCACTTTTCTGATTGTTTGGAGGGTCCCTTATTGGCGTCGTTCTAAATTGATCTAAAGGCACCTAATAATTGCCATCAGACGAAACATTTTATGTAGTAACTTGCGTGGTACAACTTCTCATTATGGGACGGCGCTATTTCGACGAGTTTGATTTACGTATATGATTTTTTTCAACGGGTAGTGGGATTCTCAAAAGATCCCCAAATTCAAAAAATGTAGGCAGGGCGTAGCTTAGAAAAAAGTTGTATCAAGATGCTCAATATTTAGGAGCAAAATTGTTGATAAAAATTAAATTGCTTTATCTTATTTAATTTGGGGGGTGTGTGGGTGTTATATATCAATGTAAAAAATAAATAATTCAATTTCAGACTAACTCCAGATGAATTGGAAAATTGTTTGTTACACGCTAAAGGTAATAGTTTTTAATATAATTGTAAGTATTTCTTTTAAAATGTGGTTCTTTTAAAAAGGACTTATTTTTTTTATTTATCATCATTAATTTGCTAATTCATTGTTATTATATTTTTGTTGAAAACCAGTTTAATGTTTTTCTTTGTTGCTAAAAAAAATATTTAATTTCAGAGGCAAAACTCCAGTATGGATCGGCATCAGCATATTTTCTATATTTCTCCCCAGGCTTATAAATTTAATAAACTTGGGCTTTCTTCTTTTAACAGGAAGAATATTGTCCTGCACATCGGAAACAAAAAACATAGCTTTTATGAGTTAATGTATTAGTTAATTCAATCATTTCTCTAATTGTTTCAAGTAACAAAAAACTTCTATGAGCCGTACGTTTATCTAAGAATTGATTGAAATTTTCCTTAATAATCTCTTCTCTTTTTTGGG
>PGFW01052393.1:0-15147 GCA_003123925.1 Haematobia irritans | reverse complement strand
TGTTGAAATTTAAACCTGAACTTTTGAATGGATCAATGAGATTTAGAATAGTTTTGTACGTCTTTGTACGAAAAGCTGATGTACTCTCCTCTAAGTTCAGAAGTTTGTGGGTCCCTAGTAGGTCCACGGGTGGGCTTATTAAAGTGAAAAATGTCCTTACAAAAAAAAACTATTTACTTCAAATTAACGATTATACTATATAATTTTAGAACAAAAACTATACACAAATATAATACTCTGTTTCTCGAACGAGAGTGTTTCAAATGAAAAACAAAATATTTGGGTTTCTCTATGTCGATAGGCAAGTCACTTTCAATTTTGTTTGATCGAGTAGCAAAACGAACATATACAATAAGTGTCAAGCGAAAAAGTTAAAAAACAAGTGAAGAAAATAGTTGAGGGGGGGGACTTTTCTGTTTAAAAAGAGAAACTAAAACCTTGCAGAAAGTGGCCAGAGCACTTTCTTCTTAACAAAATAAAGAGAGAAGTCATTAGCTAAATGACCTTCTTAGGCGCGTAGATTCAGAGAGTAGAAATCTACTACAAATCCTATCGGCAATGTAGGAAATGATTCCTAGAGCGGGGAGAAAAATAAAGCGAGACCAAGTTCAGTTTTCTTCATAAGTTACAATTTATTTTACCATCCTTTTGAGCGATGTTGATACTTCGGCTGACTTCTTGACAAAAGAGGAATTACATTTTGTATTTATAGAAACTTCCATTGTTCGCAAAATTGACAGATAAAAATACTAACAAATTTATATTACATTTTTTTAGTACTTAAGGCTTAAACTAGAATACAGCCCGTATCACATATATTATTGTTAAACAAGGTTTAACAAACAGTTTTGGAATTTTGAATAAATTCTCAGTGCTAAAAATTTGAAATACTCATTTTTGGATAATCAATGTACTCTCATACAAACGATATGGAACTTCAAAAATAGAGAAACCCAAATTTTGATTCGAATTCGATGTGACTGCTTTCAGTCGACTGGGGTTTCTTTCGGACATGCCAGAAACAGGTATAAGTATGTAATTTTTTTCCAATTAGAAATCTTAGTTAAAACGAGAAATACTACGATCGAAACCTTATCACAATAGACTAAATATGTGTAATGAGACCGGAATTCCAAATCGGCCTTCATTTCAAAACTACTGTCGACAATTCCGACAATCTATGATGGATTACGGATTAAAGTTTTACTTAAAACTGCGATCCACAGCCGCATTACGTGGGTTGTGGTAACAATTGTCGATGGCAAGATATTTTAAACTCGCAATTGAGTCCACACCGAAAGACATTATCTTCGTTAATTTTATGAAGAATTTCTCATTTGCTATTCTTCGGAATCTCTTCAGTTAAAAAAACGAAATTCATTCATTCATTTTCGTAAATTTTTACGAAGAACATTTTACGAATATACACTTAGCAAAAAAGTGAAATCTCTATTTTCACTAAAGTCAATTTACTTACTATTTTAGTTCATGGAATTATTATCTTTGGAGAAAGTTTCCTTACTCTAATAATTTTTCTTGCAGCATAAATATTAGACTAAATTTGTGTGTTCTTCCACAAAATAGTTTCAGTATTTCTTTAAATTTGCAATTTTACTACAAATGCGTTCATCATGAACGTTCGTTATGTACACTAAAGGACATTCTTGCAATTTTCGAAACTCAAATTTTTCCTTAAAACTACAAATTTTTCTTTAACAACGCTAAAAAAAAAACTTAATTATGCTCTCATAAATTTTCTTGAATTTGTCGCAAAAATTATTGACTTATTTTAATGACCATTGGCGTGATGCCACGTTTGTAATACTATTTAGTTAAATATTTTCTTAAAATATTCAAATTTTTCTAAAATTACCCGAAATTTTTCTTCCTGGTGGGTTCACTGTTTTTTCAGTGTACGAAACGTCTACGAAATATTCTACATTAAATTTTCTTCGTAAACAGTTCGTACTTTTAATGAAACTTTCTTCAAATTTCATTGAACTTTTGTGAAAGAACTTTCTACGAATTTATGAATATTTTTACGAAACATTTATCCTTTGAAATAACGAAGAAGTTTCTTTTAAGTTGTAAGATTTCCATTACGCGACATCTAAAATTGCTTTCGATTAATGATGTTGAGTGTATTCCTTAGTATGTTAATTTTTTAATGTTTATGTCTATTGTACATTCTCATTTGAGCGCTGACAGCTACTATGAACAAAAGTGAAGCAACCAAACTAAAAGTATATTCAATAAACTTTAGATGTAAAGTTATGTGATGCACAATTTTTCAAACATTGATACTACAACCAAATGCACTTGGATATTTATAATTGTTTTCTTAAAAAAAAAAAAACATTTCACAAAAAACACGAAAGTTTTTTCATAAAAAGTACGAATTGTATTGATTAAAAGTATGTACAATTCCATTAAAACAGTATGATTTTTTCGTAAGAAGTAAAAAGATATACAAATTTCAATAAAAAACGATATTTGTTTCACATAAAAAGTATGAAACTTTTTCATAAAAAGTACCAACGTTGTCTTCTTTTTAAACTACGCAAAAATTTCGGATGGAACTTTTTCTTTCCGTAAAAAGAACGAAATATTTCGTACTTTTAATTGGAAAACTTTCTCTTTGGTTGTAACAAACAATGCAATCATTTCGTACTTTTAACAACAAGATTTTACTCGTTGCTCCTATCTGTAGTATGCCACTGGTCTGTTTAAAAAGCCATATCCCTGAACAAATATTAAACAAGTTCTACATCTAATCTATTAATAGGGCTGTTTTTCTTTTGCACTGGACTACAACATTGATCTATCGACACTTCCGCGGTGTGTCTATCCGATAACCATCTCACCAGTGCAACGTGCGCCGATCTTCGCAGATTGTGTTTATGATAAAGTGCTTACGCTTGCATCGATTCACCAATACACTTTATTGCTGACTAACTTTATCGAAAACATCGTAATTCAATAGTGTTAGGTGTCATAAATTAATCCGCTGCAGTAAATATTTATTACTAATTGGAGCATTTTCATACATTAAAAATTGCAAAGATTTCATTCTTTTCTGTGGATTGTTTTTATACAGCTGATACAGTGTTGCATATTTTGGAGGATTGTCCTGGATAAAAGATCGATACTTCGTTTTCTTTTTTAGTCCTTCACGGTCTTAGTGGTTATCAGTGCTAAAGAAAGCCCTATATGAAAAATTTTCTTTTAATATATCCCACAAACAAGGCAACGAAAATTTTCTATTTTAGTTCATGAAAATTAGATGATTTTAGTTAAAATTTTGCCTAATGTGAGAGAAAAAATTTTCTTTATTTTAAAATTATTTTTTCCTTGACTCATTAATGGATGAACTAAAATACTGCGACCGAAAAAAAAAGTTATTACAAATGAAATATATGTCTATATATTATTCCTAAGACGAAGTGAAGTTTGCTGAAATTTAGTTTCGCAAATGATGTAAATTTTCTTAAATTGTGCCTGTCTAGAACTTCATATTAGCGCTAAAGACATTTAATAATTTTATTTAATTCTAATTTCTTTTCTTCCAAAAATGAATATTTTAATAAACAACATTTTTATACATTTTCTACATTTAAAAAAAATATATTAACTTATTTATATCATGTCTGCAACTAAAATATTTTAGTGGCGTTATGTTATGTTGAGGTCACTTCTTTTCTGGGTATAATGAAATTTTTAATTAACAAGAATGTTTTTTGTTTTCTTCAAAAAATCGTTTCTGCGTTAAATTTAGTTCTACGAAGTTTGGTAATCTTCATCTTCAAGTGAAGATTGTATGTCTGGAACTTAAGGCATTTTTATTAAATAAGAAAACTTTTTGAATTAAAGAAATCGCCTATTAAATTATCCTTGATATATTCAATCTTTTAGCTTTAAGAGAAGAATGCCTCAACTATAGACTAGATTGTATTTGAGATTTTTGCATTACTTTTGTTTTTTTTGTTTCTCGGAATTTTAGAATAACAGTTTTTCTGACAGTATCTGTTAATTATTTTGGATTGTTTAAACTTGGCATGTTGTTCCGTAGTACAGTACATTCAACTTATTTTTATATCACAAAAAGAGGACTTGAAAATTCGACAAAATGAGATCTGTATCGCATTTTTTATACCCTCCACCATAGATGGGGGTATATTAACTTTGTCATTTCGTTTGTAACACATCGAAATATTGTTCTAAGACCCCAATAAAAGTATATATATTCTGGTCGTGGTGAAATTCTGAAGTCGATACTAAGCATGTCACGTCCGTTTCGTCTGTTGAATCACGCTTAACTTCCGAACGAAAAACAAGCTATCGACTTGGAACTTGGCACAAGTAGTTGTTATGATGTAGATCGGATGGTATTGCAAATGGGCCATATCGGCTCCCCACTTTTCTATAGCCCCAATTATAAAGGGACCCTCAGATTTGGCTTGCGAAGCTCAAGAGAAAACAAAATTTTATCGATTTTTGTTTGAAATTTTGGTTACATCGGTGTTGGTATATGGTCTCTAACAAAACCATTGCCAAAAATTGGTTCCACATCGGTCCATATTACATATTATTAGCCCCCATATAAACCGATTCCCCAGATTTTGGCTTTTGGAGCCTCCAAAGAAGAAGCAATTTCATCCGATCCTGGCCTGAATTTGGTACATGGTTTTGAGTTATATGCGTCTCTAAACAACCATGTAAAAAATTGGTGTTCCCCATCGCGTCCATATTATTATATAGCCCCCATTTATAAACCGATCCCGGAATTTGAGCTTGCGGAGCCTGAAAAGAGAAGCAAACTTTCCACCCGATCTTTGCTGAAATTTGTACATGTTTTTGGTATATGTCTCTAACAAACCATGCAAAAATTGGTCCACATCGCGTCAATAATTATATATTAGCCCCCTATAAAACCGTTCTCCAGATTTGACCTTCCAGAGGTGGAGGAGCCAAAATTCATCAGATCCGCGTGTTATCAAATGGATGGAACGTGCAGGTGTAGTATCATGGCCGCTAACAACCATTACCAAAAATTGGTCCTTATCGGTCATATAGTTATATATTAGCCGATTCTCCAATCACACAAAAATTGCGTCCATACGCGTTACATAATCATGGTTTGGACTCGAGCCAAAAAAACCTACCAAAAATTTTATTTCATATAGAAAATGTTGTCAAAATTTTAATTTCTATAGAAAATTTTGTCAATTTTATTCATATGAAAATTTTGTTAAATTTTATTTCTATAGGAAAAATTATGTTAAAATTTTATTCTATAGAAAATTTTTGGCTTAAAAATTTTATTTCTATAGAAAATTTTGCAAATTTTATGTCTATAGAAAATTCTTTGTCAAAACTTGAATTATATACGTAGTTGACGATCTTTTTATACCCACCACCATTTAGGATGGGGGGTATGATTAACTTTTGTCATTCCGTCTTTGTAACACATCGAAATATTGCCTCTAAGACCCCATATATGTTATATATATCATGGGTCGTGCGTGAAATTCTGAGTCGATCTGAGCTATGTCCGTTTCCGTCGTCGTCCGTCGTCTGTTGAAAGATCACGCTAACTTCCGAACCAAAACAGCTATCGACTTGAAACTTTTGCACAAGTAGTTGTTATTGATGTTTACGGTTCGGATTGGTATTGAATGGGCCATATCGGTCCACTTTTACGTTATAGCCCCCATAATAAACGGACCCAAAATTTGGCTTGCGAATCCCTCTAAGAGAACGCAAATTTTATCCGATCAGGCTGAAACTTTGGTAACATTAGGTGTCAGTAATATGGTCTCTAACAACCATGCAAAATTGGCTCCACATCGGTCCATAATTACTATATAGCCCCCATATAAACCGATCCCCCGATTTGGCCGTGCGAGGGCCCCTAAGCAGAAGCAAATTTTCATCGATCCGGCTGTAAATTTTGCGTACATGGCTGTCAGTATATGGCCCTCAAACAACCATTTGCAAAAATTGGTCACATCGGTTCCATAATTTTATATAGCCCCCAATAAACCGATCCCCGATTTGGTGCGAGGCTCTAAGAGAAGCAAATTTCGTCGATGCGACTGAAATTTGGTACATGGTGTTAGTATTTTGGTCTCTAACAACACATGACAAAATTGTCAACATCGTCAATAATTATATATAGCCCCCCATATAACCAGATCCCCCGATTTGGCTTGCGAGGCGCTAAAGAGAAGCAAATTTCATCCGCATCCGGCTTGAAAATTTTGTACGTTGATGTAGTATATGTTCTTTACAACAACCATGCAAAATTGGTCCACATCGGTTCATAATTATATATAGCCCCCATATAAAACCGATCACCAGATTTGACCTCCGGAACTCATTGGAAGGACCAAAATTCATCTGATTCAGTTGAAATTTTTGTTACGTGGTTGTTAATTATGGCTTCAAACTCCCATGCAAAATTGGGTCGATATCGGTCCATTAAATATATGATAAGGCCCATATAAAACCCGATCCCAAATTTTGACTCCAGAGCCCCTTGGAAGAGCAAATTCTAGCCTATCGGTTGAACTTTGGTACGTGATGTTAGTATATGGTATCAACAACCATGCAGGAATCTGGTTCCTATCCAGTCGATAATATATACTATAGCTCCCATATAAACCGATCCCAGATTTGACTCAGGTGCCTTCTTGGAGAGAAGCCAAAATTCATCCGATCTGCTTTGAAATTTTGGGTACGTGGGTCGGCGTAGTATATGATTATTTAACAACCATGCCAAAAGTGGTCCATATCAGTCCATAATCGTAATAGCCCATATAAACCGATCCGAGATTTGGATTTGGAAACCTCTTCGAGGAGCACATTTTCATTCGAGTGAGTTGAAATTTGGTTACATTGTGCTTAAATATGTCGCGTTAACAACTATGCCTAACTAGGTCCATATCGTCTGTAGTTATATATTGGCCCTCAGATAATCTATCCCAATCACACAAAAATTGGTCCATATAAGTTATACTTGCTATATAGCTCCCATATAGCGACCCCATATTTTCAATTCTTGGCTCTCTAGTACAAAAGTCATATCGATTCGTTAATTATTTGTAGACTTAACTATACATAACTTTTTTGTCTAATACTATACCTGTATGGAACTAAATCACAATTTAGAAAACGATGTAAGAAGTTTTAAATACCACAACCCAAGTAATTCGATTGTGGATTGATAGTCTTTTGTAGGAAATTTCTGACGCAATCCAGGTGGTTCGGCGTACATAAGATTCGGGCCTGGCGAACTTGGCGGCCGTATATACTGTTTGATTTAATATATACACGTGATGGACGTACATATTAATTGTAGAAGACAGGTGTTAGGAGGTTTTAAGAGGGAATTCGAATTGTGGATGGGCCAGTACTTATAAGATGTTTTACGCAATCCACGGTGGAGGGTACATAAGCTTCGGCCTGGCCGAACTTACGGGCGTTATTATACTTGTTTATCCTTGATTAAAGCTTTTTATCGAGTTATCATTCTATTTTTATTGCGATATATCAATAAAACAATTTCAGCGTACAAACAAATTTCGCCAATTATTACGTATACCTCAAAGTAATTTTTTTTTCTTCTTTAATTTCAAACAAAAACTTTATTGCCAAAGATGTAAAATCCTTCAAATTAGCATATATTTGAAGCGTTTTTATCTTAAATCTTATGATTCAATATGACCTTTAATTTAAAGACGATTTGTTTAAACTTAAAAATATCTTTCCTTTTACTTTTGTAGGAAAATTCTGCATTACTTCAGAAGATCTTCGACTTTAACAGAGCCGGATACAAACTATTCCCAAAATTTTTTGTCCTAAATCTGAATGAAAAAATTGATGCATAAATAGATTATAAACGTTCTTTTAACTAAAATTTCATCATTCTAAAGAAATTTGTCCTATTGTGTAAATTGTGTCCCCTAAAATTTAGGTCACATTTAATCTTCCATATTAGCCGTCATTATTCTTTTTCAATGTATCATTAAATCCACTTAGATGCGATATATTTTCAAATAAACCCGCTACGGTACGAAAAGGAAACAATTGTATTTTATTCATGGTGGTTGGTATTTAGGATTCGGCTTGGCCGAGCTTAAGTCCCTATTGCCCCCAGGAATATTTAAATTAGTCCCTAGTCTTGCAAATTCACTCCTACATCCATTCTTTCCTTAACATAGGAATCGGCCATGTGGAAGATGGAGGTATATGCCAAAAAGGTCCTGTATCGATAAGTATTTCTGTGAGGCTCATCAAAGACATTCGCTCATCAAACTTGCAAAACTATGGCTTATGCAAACATTTTAGGATTATGGTCCTGGTGGCCATTGAGGTTCCTCCTTATTATTAAATTACATTTTCGAATAACAAAATAACACCTCTATGGAACATCTATTTATTTTAGTTTATAATTTGATTTATCAAACGAAATTTTAAGTCTTTTTATTGTTGTTCACTATTAAATTATATTCAACCTTGACTTGGTTAAAAATTACGATGGATCTTAAATTTATTTTGACATAAAAGAGATGGCAATGTGTAGAACTATCATTTCATATGTGACTACTCGTTGGATACATGGTATAAATTAGGCTAAATATTTATTCAAGATATAAAAAAAACACAACTAAATGCAAAAAATAAAAAATTTATCATTTTCTATTGCTGGTATTTTCTTCTTCTCTAGCCTCATGAACCGAGTGACCATAGATGATGCCATCAACGAGGGAATGGATTATGAAAGTGTGATGAGAACCATCACGGCAACGAATCTTGGTCCGTTCAGGATGTTCATGAGATACCTCGTGCAATAATATTTTTAATACTCGTTAAAAATCTAAACATGTGATAAATAAATCTTCATAAAATTGCATTTTAAACAACAACAACAACAAAATCTCAAAAAGTTTTTACGATGAAAACCACACTATGGTGGGGGGGAGGAGTAAGGGTGGGATATATTCTCCACCTTTTTTTGATGGTGGCATCATGTCCGATAACAACAATGAATGGCAAAAACACCAGCAACAAACTCAAAAACAGATCCAACAACCGAGTAAACATCGCCAGCACAGAAAATTTCTTATATTTCATATTTTCGAGCAAAAAAAACATTTTTTTTTTTTAATTTTTGCCATACAGCTCATTTTGTCTATAAATACAGAAAATAATGTAAGACAGAAAGAAAATATTAACAAACCAAACAAAAAACAACAATATAAGAAAATTTCGACTATATTTACAGACGACTTGAGTGGTGGTGGTGATGCTGCTCTTTAATGCTGAACCGGGGCAACATCTTTTATGGCTTCCAAAATGAACAATTATTGACTTTTTAATAACAAACTGTCAAAGTCAACATTAATTCTTTGTTTTGCATCATTAGCGATTTTAAAATGAAAATCTTAATTAACATTTCTTTTCGGCCAATAACTAGTGCGCAGAAAATTCGATATGCATTAAAATTTTTAAAAATTAATTTATGGCAGTGAAAATATTTTTTCTGACTCATTTAGTTGCATATTCGACAAGGTCAAAGGGATAGCTAGCTTGCGAAGATTAAGAAATGAGACAATTTTAAATTCTAGCGAAGACTCAAACCATAGAAATTAATCGTAGCCAATGTTCTCGCCTTTAACGACATCCTTTGTTCACGAAAGTGAATAATGTAATAATTGCTCCATCCTGATACGATAAAAATCACCATGTGTGGTGTATTTGATTTAACATACCCAACAAAGTTCTACGTAAAAATCATGTCATTACTTTTAATGTACATCCAAAAATTAAATACAGCATCACAAAAGTTTTTGACGGTAATGTACGGAAATCATTTGTTTTACGCATTTTTCACAATTAATTTAAATTTTCTGAATTGTAACACAGTAAGGACAAATGAAATAATGACAATTTCCAAAAATTATGTTTTATCTTTATATTACTCGTAATATTGTAGGAAAATTGAAAAGGCAAAGAAACCCTTTAATTTTTTAAATATGTTTTCAGATCCTCACAAAAAGACGGCCATTTACATTGCTTCCATTTACTTTTTCATTTGAGCCCCAATATACAAAAAAGTCGAAACGAAAATTTTTACCGTACTTTTACCACGTAACATTCTGTCTACACGCAAAGAAAAAAAACGTTTGGAAAACGTGTACCGAAAACGTTTTTCTTTTGTTAGAGTTTTTTGAATTGCTTCGAAAATTTTTAAACTTTTATCACCAAAAAAATTCGTTTGTTATAAAATTTTTATTTTTTCAATAAAAAAAGTTATTGTTGAAACAACAACACAGTCCATTTCGTTTATATCAAACACTGTTCTTTCTGACTTTAGCTTTAATAAAACACATTTTACAGTTCAAAATTTAATATACTACACGCAAAAAAATAATTCTCTTCCTTCCCAAGACGAAATTTTAGACAAACAAAGTTCGTTTCTCATTTGCTTTTCGTGAAAGGAATTGTATTGGAAGAAAGAGTACATACTTTTTTGCTGATAAACGTTTATTCTTTCCAGGATGTTAAAAGCAATTTCATAATAGACTATCACTCAAAAAAATTTTTTTTCTGGCTAATTGGCATTTTCCATTCACATCTTTCCACTTCCACGAAGTTTTTTAGTTCTTTAAGCACCTGTTTTCTGTAATATAAACAATGTAGAAGAAATTATACGATTTTTATTAAATTTTAATTTTTTTTACCCTTCGCTGCGAGCTGAGAATCGAACGCGGACCATGCAAGTTTGTAAGGGCGCACACTACATCCACTGAGCTACGTTAGTGTTATTGTCATCAATAGCCTAATTATCCATATTCAAGTTATATTAATTATAGCATAGCTTGCGGCGCCCACGAGCCGTATTAACAAAGTTTATTTTAACAGACAAAATAATTTGTTTGGCGACCGTGGAGCAGTGCGTTATGCTACGTTTCGGACTTGTATTGCCTTAGGTCGTGGGTTCGATCCCTGCTTCGACTAAGTTTTTTTTACATATATTCCAGATATGGTCGGAAGATTCCGGAAAAAAATTTTCACACATTACATTCTACTATATTAAATTTTACTATGAACTGTAAAATGATGTCTTATTAAATACCTAAAGTCAGAAAGAACCAGTGTTTGATATAAACGGACATGGACTTAGATGTTGTTGTTTCAAAATAACTTTTTTATTGAAAAAATAAAATTGTGTAACAAACGAATTTTTGGTGATAAAAGTGTTATATCTTTTCAAGCAACTCAAAAAACTCTAACAAAAGAAAAAACGTTTTCGCGTACACGTTTTCAACGTTTTTTTTTCTTTGCCAAGAAACTCGTGTACAATGTAATGTTGAAATTTTTTCGGAAATCTCCGAACATATCTGGAATATTATTGTAAAAAAAAAAAAAAACTTTTTTATTCGGTTCGAGTGGCGCCGTAAGGTATGCCTATATAATTAGAGGTGTGCGCCAGTGACTGAAATTTTCACTCACACTCACGCACATCACGAAGCCAAAATGTTTATTGCACGCACGGCTCACGCACGGTTCGTGTGGTAGCCAATTCCCACTCACGCACAACACGAAATGAAAGTCAGTATTCACGCCACGCTCACGCACGGTTCATGACAATTTCACGGTGATTCACGAGGCCACTCACGACATTTTTTCCAAGCGGAAATCAGCCAGAGGTAATCAAAATTCAAAAAATAAAATATCAGTTCGAGAGATTAAATTAATTTACAGTTAACATACGAGTATAATAAAATCTTGAGTTTTTTTTCCAGTGAGCATGATTTTGCAGAAATTTTATTCAGCGAACGATTTTATTCTCAGCAGCTTCATGCACGACATATTTTTTTTAGTCCCATTCCCGCACAGTCAGCGAGAGATTTCGTTGTCACGCGCCACGACCTCTAATATAAATAGCAAACTATATACTACTATTATATGGATGTATTTATCTATTCGATGGGACATAACAGGTACATAGCTCAGTGAGTTAGTGTTGGTTGGCTTATAAAGTGCATGGTCCGCGGTTCGATTCTCCGTCCAGGCGAAAGGTTAAAAAATTTAAGAAATTTATTAAATTCGTATAATTTCTTCTTACATTGTTGACGTATTACATGAAAAGTGTTAAAACTAAAAAAACTCGTGGATGTGAGAAGATGTGAGGGAAAATGCAATGTTTTTGGAGTTTGTTCTTATGAAATTGTTTTTACATCCTTGGAAAAAGAATAAACGTATTATCATGAAAAGTATATACTTTTTCTCCAAAATACACTTCGCTTACAGCGAAAAGCAAATGAGAAACGAACTTTTGTTTTGTCTAAATTCGTTTGGGGAGGAAAGAATTATTTTTTTGCGTTGTCTCTCTAGGCTCTCTTCTATGCTTAAGAACACATATATGTTTATAGGCTTTTCAAAAATTATATATATGTTTGCCATCTTAAAGCATTATTATAAATTTACAAACATTTTAGTCCCAAACATAATTATGTTCTAACAATATTAACTATATGTCCCAAACATTGTTATGGCTAAGTTTATGAAACATTATATGCGTGCATTAAAAATAATGTGTTAAATTTAATGAGTAAGTTTTGCACCCAAATATGAAAAACAGTCTTTTTAATCCGTGTATAAACTGGCGAATGATTATTTTGAATATGGTCATACAAGTAGAAACTGCAAACCGTGGATAGTCGATTAACATTCGATTAGTTCCTTACAAAATTAAATCTAAATTTTCAAAATAATAAAAGAAACAGAAAACAAAATGCTTTATTATAATTGACTTAGTTTATAGAAATTCATCAGATGTCCAACATACTATGTTATCAGTTAGGTAATTAGAATTATTGTTGCAATTAAAAAGATTTGTAAAGAAAAAACATTGGAGCCAAATCATTGACCGTTTTAACATCAGTAGTCCATTCTTAATATTTTTTGCGAAATCGTACGAAAAATTTTCTTCCGCTTTTGGTCATATTGAACCTTTATATGTACGGTCATTGAACTCTTTATACCCAGGGTTTAGTACATAAAATGTTTTGGGACTTTACTTAAAAAAAAAGAATATTTCATTGTGCTGTGGAAAATGTCGCAAAAAATATAATAGAACTTTAACTTACATAACAAATTATTTTTGGCCAACGAAAAAAAATGAAATTTAGCGTTACACACAAAAAACTAAATTATGAAATTTTATAATAAATATTAAATTTATGGATTTTTTTCATAAAAAATGTTGTACACTTAATAATATATGTGTTTTCATTAAATACTTTGTTTAGTTTGAAATTATGAATTCTTTTTGAACATTGTGATGCGGAAAAATCTTTATATACACAAATATGGTTCTTCTCTGCTTAAGTAAATGTCATCCGTATTTTAAGGACAGAAATCTTTGACGTCACCACAATATTTTTTTCCAGTTTATATGTAATAGGAATTTTTAGTTAATGTGGTATCACAATGGACTGAATTATCTAGAGGAGCCTGAAATAAATCGAGCCACTGTTAATTTTATCTCATATAAAGTTTTTGTTGATCCACCCTAATGTAGGCAATAATGCCAATAAAACAAAGAATTATATATTTTAAAAATTTAATCGATTCAATAGAAACCAAAATTTAATGAACATGATTTATTTAATTGCAAAGTGTTTCATTATATTGTATAAAAAATGCTAATCGTCGATCGAAATGATGAAATTTCTCTTTTTTTCTCTCAAATATAATGGCATCGATTATGGCCGATATAAGTGTGAAGAAATGATGAATATTATAATGGTAAATAGTACATAGGGTATTCAATACAATTATGCCGTGCTAGAGAAAGCAAACAATAAAGTACACGTGAAAAATAGTATTTTATTAACATCAACGAATTTGAAGTATTTTCCCCAAGAAGAATATGATTCCAAAAATGTCTATTACAGTCAAACCACGTTTATAACGACACCGGTTATAGCTATACTGGCTATAAGTAGGGTTATTTTTAAACCTTGTTAATGTTGCAGGTAATCGTATTCTGGGAATACCGCCAAAATTAATTTTACATACATACATATGGTTTGAATATAGGCTTACAAAATACAACCCAAAATATTGGGAAAACATTTGTGCGTGTGTGAATAACGTGGCATTTCTTTCACCTGACTTCATAACGGTTTGTGTTTATCTATATCTCTCTCTATTTTGCATAGTTTTTTTCGCGCTCTTTGTCCCTCTCTCTCTCGTTTTAACCAATTCAAATGCATCAAATGCCGGGCGATGCGCAGTCCGAATTTTATTTGTCGATATTTTATTCATTTTCTGATTTTTTAAGAAAATGCGATTTTGAAAAATAATATAAATTTTGGAATATTATCACAATTATATTCCAAAAAAAAAATACTTTTAAACCAAAGATACAATAATCTTCTAAATAAGTTTGCTATTTGCCGTTTTTTTATCTAAATTATTTTAAGTTTCAAATAGTTGCTCAATGGGGCTTTTACTTCTCAGCAATTTTAAGCAAAGAGAGTAAAATACACTCTTATTCTCTTTCTAGTATTTACTGAATAATTTTTGTTAGCAAAATGCGCGAACAGACCTATTTTAACAATCGAATCTAAAGTTATATATAAAAACTAACGGATTAAAAACACAAAACGGGAACCACGGGTCTTTTGCTTCATGTTATACACACATTTTTGTTTTGTTTTTAACCAAAAAATATGTATTATATTGCATTGCCGAATTTCAAAATGAATTGTCGATTTGACGATTTTTTCCCGAAAAGAGTAACGATTTATCTTGAATTTTTATTGGCGGCCCAAATGTTTAAACCAAGTATATTGTTTTAACATTGTATAGTTGTTTAGTATATTTCACCATGCCAATAATTACAAATAGTATTCTATACGGATATATACGGAAGCTAAACATTTCTCTCTCAGTGGTTATGCCATTTGGTGTGCAAATATTTTGATTTGCGTTCATGAAAATTCAATTATTTGAATTTGATTTCGATATCCAAGGACAAGACCACACGCAGCTGAACCTCATTATTAACATTAGCAACTGAAATCTATGAAATGTACATACACGTACATATAACAACATTTTCTTGTGTAT
>PGFW01052381.1:11940-22377 GCA_003123925.1 Haematobia irritans | reverse complement strand
TTAATAGTGATACTATGTCAAAATTTTATTTCTATAAAAAATTTGGCCAAAATTTTATTTCTATAGAAAATTTTGCCAAAATTTTATTTCTATAGAAAATTTGCAAAATTTTATTTCTATAGAAAAGTTGGGTCAAAATTTTTTTTATTTAGCACATCTTTGTAAAAATTTTTTATTTTTATAAGCAAATTTTTCAAAATTGTATTACTGTCCTTAAAGAAAATTTAGTAAAATTTTAATTTCTTTTAAAAAATTTTGTCAAAATTTTATGTGCTATACAAAAATCTTGCCAAAATTTTATTTCTATAGAAAATGTTGCCAAAATTGATTTCTATTAGAAAAGTTGTCAAAATTATTATTTTTATAGCACATATTTGAAAAATTTTTTATTTACTATAGCAAATTGTCAAAAATTATATTATTTCTAAAGAAATTATTGGTCCAAAATTTTATTTCTATAGAAAATTTTTGGCTCAACAATTTATCTTCTAGTAGAAGATTTTCGTTAAAATATTATCTTTCTTTTTAAAAAAAATTTCAAACTTTATTTAGTAGAACATTTTTTCAAAATTTTATTTTCTATAAATTTCTGTCAAAAATTTTATTTCTATAGAAGATTTGTGTCAGAATTCTTATTTCTCTTAAAAAAAATGTCAAATTATTTATTTCTATAGGAAATTTTTTTAAAAATATTATTTCTTTAAAAAAAATTTATCAAAATTTTGTCCTATAGAGAATTTTTTGTGAAATTTTACAACCTTATAGAAAATTTTGTCAAAATTTTATTCTGTAGAACAATTCTGCATCAAATTTTTTATTATGAAAAATTTTTTGTAAAAATTTTATTTTTTATGCGAATTTTTTTCTCCTTATTTTATTTCTATGGAAAATTTATATTCCATTTTAATCTAGTATGGAAAATTTCTATCAAAATCTTATTTTTTATAGAAAATTTGTGTCAAAGTTTTTATTTCTATAAAATCTTTGTTTTCTATTATTGCTATGGAAATTTTGTCAAAATTTTATCTTAGAAAAATTTTTTGTTCATAATTTTATTTTTATAGAAAATTTTGTCAAAATTTTATTTCTATAGATTTTTTTTTTCAAAACTTTATTTGCTATGGAAAAATTTTGTCAAAATTTTAGTTCAGTATAGAAAATTCTATCAAAATTTTAATAATCGTATGGAAAATTTTGGTCAAAATATATATATAAAAAATTTTTTTTCAAAATTTTATATCTATAGACAATTTTTGTCAAATTTTTATTCTTGATAAAATTTTTCAAAAATTTTATTTCTATTAAGACAATTTTGTCAAAATTTTCATTAACTATAGAAGATTTTGTCAAGAATTTTATTTCTATACAAAATCTTGTCAAATTTTTTATTTCTATAAAATATTTTTTTAATATATTATTCTTTTAAAAAAAATGTAATCACAATTATTCCTAATAGGAAATTTTGTTAAAAATTTTACAACTATTTAACAAATTTTTGTCAACATTTATATCTTATAAGAAAATTCTGCTTAAATTTTTCTTTTTCTTTGAAAATTGGTATCAAAATTTTATTTCATAATAAAAATTTCTATCATTGAAAATTTTAATTTCAATGACATTTTCTTTTGTCTATTTTTCTTCTATGACAATTTTGATATCCATTTACTATAAGAAAATGTATCAACATTATTGTATTTATAGAAAATTTGCGTTCAAAGGTTTTATCTTCATATGGAATTTGTTTCTATTTAGATTCCTTACATAACTGGAAGTTTGGTCAAAAATTTCTTATAGGAAAATTTTTGTCAAAATTTATTTACTATAAAATTTTGTCAAATATTATTCGCTACGAGAAAAAAAAAGAATTAAAATGGAAACGTACGGATCATAAATATTTTTGTCAAATTTTTGATTTCATCTGCATTGGCATATTTTTCAAAATTTAATTTAATTTTCTTATAAAATTTTATTTTCTAGTAGAAAAATTTGTCAATATTTTCATTACTATAGAAAAATTTAGTCAAAATTTTAATTTCTATAGGCAATTTCTTTTTCAAAATTTATTTACTATTAGAAAATTTTTCAAAATCTTTATTTCTATAGAAAATTTTGAGCCCCAATTTATTTTATACAAAATTTTTGCATAATTTTACTTCCATAAGAAAATGTTGTCAACATTTTACTTCTATAGAGAATTTTGTTAACATTTTATTTTTCTATCAGGAAAAAATTTTGTAAAAATTTTTTTCTATAGAAAATTTGTCCAAATTTATTTCTATAGAAAATTTGTCAAAATTTTATTCTATAGGAATTTTGCTCAAAGCTTTTATTGAATATTTAAATTTTATTTAATTTTCTCAAAATTTTATTCTATAGAAGGTTTTTATCAAAATTTTATTTCTATAGAAAATTTATCAATGTTTATTTTTATAGAAAATTCTGTGTCAAAATTTCCTATTTCGTATAGAAAATTTTTGGGTCAAATTTTATGTCTATAGAAAATTTTGTCAAAATTTATATTTCTACGTAGAAAAATTGTACTCAAAATTTTATTTCTTAATAAAAATTTTCTCAAATTTTATTTCTAATAGAAAATATTTTGCTCCCAAATTTTTTTTATAGAAAATTTGCTAATTTATTTCCTAGAAATTCGTCAACATTTTATTTCATAAAAATTTGTCAAAATATAATCTACGGCCGATTTTTTTCATTATCTATGCGGAAAATTTTGTTTCCATTTTAATTAGCCATAGAAAAATTTATCAAAATTTTATTTTTATAGAAAATTTGGTCAAAGTTTTATTTATATGCAATTTGCTTTTCTATTTATTGCTATGGAAATTGGGTCAAAAATTTACTTCTACCTAGAAAAATCCTGTCAAATATTTCTAGAAAAAAACGAATTAAAAATAATGTTCACGCATCAGTAATTTTTGCGTCCAATATAAGAAACAATTTCAAAAAATAATTTATTTTCTAGAAAGTCAAATTATTTTAAAAAAAACAAATAATTTTAAAAAAATGTACATCATTTATTGGTCATTTATTCATTACTTTTTCAAATTTTTTATTTTTTACTTTTTCTGCTGCACTTTGATTAGAAAAATTTTGTCAAATTTTATTCTATAGAAAATTTTCTGTGAACATCTTTATTTCTGCTATAGAAAAAATTTTTGACAAAAATTTGTATTTCTATAGTAAATTTTGTCAAAATGCTTACTTTCTATAGACAAATCTTGCTGCTAAATTTTATTTCTATTTAGAAAATTGTTTGTCAAAATTTTTTATTTCTAGAGAAACTTTTATCAACATTTATTTTATACGAAAATTTTGCATTAATTTTATTCCAACAGAAAATTTAGCCAAAATTTTATTTCTTATAGGTCATTTTGTTAAATTTTATTTCTAAAGTAAATTTTTGTCAAATTATTATATAGGTAATTTCTTTTATTTATTAGAAAATTTATGTCTACAATTCTTATTCGTATTATGAAATAAATTAAATAAGATAACTGTTGTAGAAATTTTATCAAATTTTATTTATCATTTACTAGTAATTATTTATAAGATTTTTCTAGAAATATAAAATTAGAATTCATATCCTTTGAAATTATTGTAAAATATCTTCGAATCAACAAATTTCTATTTTAATTTTTTCTCAAAATTTTATATTCTATAGAACATTTTGTGAACCTTTTATTCTGAGATGGACCATTGCGTCAAAGTTATTCTATAGAAATCCAATAAATATCGTAAGTCAAAGTTGCAAAAATATAGCAAAACTACAACATAAAATCAAATACTAACAATTCAAAATAGCTACATTCGTATAGAAAATATTTGTCCAAAAGATGAACAAAAATCAAAAAAGAACAATAAAAATTTCAAAACATTGAGAAAAAAAAACTAAAATGTCAAAAAACTATGAGAAAAATTGTCAAATTTATCGGAAAAACCCAAAAATATAACAATTTTTTTCAAAGAAAACCTTTTTTTTTTTTCTACTCCAAAAAAAGCATCAGTTCGCCGAAGGAAAATTTGTCAAAAAGGGAAATAAAGTCAAAAATAATCTAGGAAAATTGTCAAAATTTTATTTCTATAGAAAATTTCCGGCTTGAAATTCTTTGATTAAGGCAAAACTTAGTTCTTGCCCATATCCTCTTTAAATACGGTCAGTCAAAAATTTCTTTATTTATTCGAACCTAAGAGACTGAATAATGGCTTTCATAATTGCAGTGACCACCCACCTAAAATTGAAAAATTTTCCACTTGTCACAACATAATAATCATAAAAAATTATTGAATTTTTTATTTTATTTTCGAAATAACTTCATATTTTTGCACCATGAATCTAAATTTTTTAAATATGCTCGTCCCAATAGAAGCTCTCGAAATGGTTACTTTTAATTTTGTTGACCACCCCATTACAATATTTTATGAAAAATTGTTTCAACCATCAAATTACCTAAATAAATTGAAATTTTCTATTATTTTTTAAGGAGAACCAGTTGGAAAAAACTTCTTTTGCCCATATCTCCTTAAATATGCGTCCTAGAGCGAAAAGGACTTTAATTCGTGACCACCCCCAAAAAATTTAAAAATCCACCCAAAACCTAAAAAAAATTGAAATTTTTATATGAAAAACTTCTTTTGCCCATATCTCCTAAACTAAGCGTCCTAGAGCGAAAAGGACTTTAATTCGTGACCACCCCCAAAAAAATTGAAAAATCCACCCAAAACCTTAAACAAATTGATGTACCTCTTTAAATTTTATTTTAGGTATGAAAAACTTCTTTGTGCCCATATTCTTCCTTAACATATTGCGTCTAGAGCCGAAAAGGAAACTTTAATTTTCGTTGACCACCCCCAAAAATTGAAGAAAATGCCACCCAAAAAACCTGAAAAAAAAATTGAAATTTTTATAGGAAAAACTCTAGCTTTTGGCCCATAATCTCTTATTACAATATGCTTTTCCGTAAGAGGACGAAAAGGACTTATAAATTCGTGACCACCACCCAAAAAAATCTTGAAAAAAATGCCACCGCAAAAACCCTACAAAAAAAAATTATGAAACAATTTTATACTTATGAAAAACTTCTTTTGCCCATATCTCCTTAAATATGAACGGTTTACTTATGAGCGTTAAAGGAACTTTTTAATTCGTCGCACCACCTTTCCCAACAAATTAGACACTATTAATGCTCACCCAAAACCTTAAAAAAATTTGAAATTTTTGATAGGAAAGAACTTAATTTTGCTTTCCATGAGGTCTCCTGTAACATCATGCCGTCCTAGAGCCGAAAAGGGACTTTAATTCGTGTCCACCGTCCGGCAAAAATTTTGTGAGAGAAATTCCACGCGAAATTTCATCTTACAAAGCAACAATTGTGTATAATTTTTATATTGAAAAACTTATTGTCTCTAGCCTAATTATCTCCGTTAATATATTTAATGACGTCTTTCTAGATGCCGAAAGGGACTTTTAATTGACGTGACCACCCCCCAAAAAAATTGGAAAGAACCTGTTTTCAAAAGTCATCCCAAAAACCTAAGAACACATTGAAATTTTTTATAACAGGAAAAACTTCTGTTTGCCCATTACCGGTCATTTCTTCAAATAATTGTATTGCCGTCTAGAGCGAAAAAGGACTTTAATTCGTGACCACCCCCATTAAAGGAAATTGCAAAATTTTCCACCCAAACCATAAAAAGCAATTTAGCAAAAATTTTTACTCATGACCCAAAACTCCTCTCTCTTGCCCATATCTTCGCTATAAATAATATTTGTCGTTCCGATTGTATGGTCCCAAGAAATAGGACTTTTAATTCGTGGAGCCAACCCCCTAACAATTCACTTGAAATTAAAATCCAAAACCACAATAAGATTAACCTATTCATTAAAAATATTGCAATAATTTCCACTTTTAATTTCAATCCGTGAAGAAAAACATTACCTTTTGCCCATTAGGTCTCTTTAAAGTCTCAAAATCCGCGTCTCCTTTTAGAGGCGAAAAGCGACGTATTATCGCGCTGTACCAACACGCCACCTCAATTAATATATATTGAAAATCCACCCAAATACTAAATATCGCAAATATATGAATTTTTATCATGAAAAACTTATTTGGACTAATATTCTCCTTTCAACACTATGCAGATACTAGACTGCAGAAAATAATAAGGCACTTTAATTCGTGACCACCCCCAACAAATTTAAAATCCCACTCAAAAGCCGCTAAAAAAAAATTGAATATTTTTATATGAAAAACTTATTTTTCCCATATCTCCTTAAATATGCGTCCTAGAGCGAAAAGGACTTTAATTCGTGTCCACCCCCAAAAAATTGAAAAATCCACCCAAAACTTAAAAAAATTGAAATTTTTATTATGAAAAAACTTCTTTTTGCCCATAATTCTCCTTAAATATGCGTCCTTAGAGCCGAAAAGGACTTTAATTTTCGTGACCACCCCACAAAAAATTGAAAAATTCCATTTCCAAAACCTAAAAAATTGAAAATTTTTATTAGGAAAGCGCAAAAACTTCTTTGCTCCATATCTCTTTAAATATGCGGTCTAGAGCGAAAAGGACTTTAATTCGTGACCACCCCCAAAAAAATTGAAAAATCCACCCAAAACCTAAAAAAATTGAAATTTTTATATGAAAAACTTCTTTTGCCCATATACTCTCCTTAAATATGCGTCCTAGAGCGAAAAGGACTTTAATTCGTGACCACCCCCAAAAAATTGAAAAATCCACCCAAAACCTAAAAAAAATTGAAATTTTTATATGAAAAACTTATTTTGCTAATATCTCCCTTAATATGCGTCCTAGAGCGAAAAGGGAACTTTAATTCGTGACCACCCCCAAAAAATTGAAAAATCCACCCAAAACTTAAAAAAATTTAATTTTTTTATTATTGAAAAAAACTTATTTTGCTAATTATCTCGCTTAAATATGCGTCCTAGAGCGAAAAGGACTTTAATTCGTGACCACCCCAAAAAAATTGAAAAATCCACCCAAAACCTAAAAAAAATGAAATTTTTATATGAAAAACTTCTTTTGCCCATATCTCCTAAACTAAGCGTCCTAGAGCGAAAAAAACTCCAAGACTCTATAATTCAAGTTGAGCCACCCCCAAAAATTGAAAAATCCACCCCAAAAACTCACTAAAAATATTTGAAATTTTTTCATCTGAAAAACTTCTTATTTGCCGTATATACTCCTTATTATTAGTGTCCCGTCTAGAGCGCCTTCCTCGGAAAAAGGACTTTAATTCGTGACACCTCTCAAATAAAATTGAAATTTAATTCTTACTCTCCAAATAACTTATAAAATATTATTGATTTATTTTTTTTTTATATGAATTAAACTTCTTTTCTCACTATACTGCCTAAACTTAAGTTACGATCCTATTTGTTAGTCGAACAAGGATTCTTTAATTCGTGACCACCCCCAAAAAATTGAATTAAATCACATACTCTCCAAATTACCTAAAAAAAAATTTTGTGAGCAATTTTTATATGAAAATAAACTTATCTTTTTGCCCATATTCTCCTAAACTAAAAAGGCGTCCTAGAGACAACTGGCGCTGAAAAGTTGACTATATAATTCGTTGACCCTACCCATTTCAAATTCAAGATTGAAAAATCATCCACCCAAAACTTAAAAAATAAGGTTAGACAATTTTTTCAATATGATAAAAACCTCTCTTTTGCACCGATTTATCTCCCTTAAATATGCGTCCCTACGAGCGAAAAGCGACTTTAATTCGCTGACCACCCCCCAAAAAAAATTGAAAAATCCACCCCAAACCTAAAAAAATTGAAAATTTTTTATAGGAAAACTTCTCCTGATTGCCAATATTTCTTTATGAATACGGCGTCCCTTAGAACGCGAAAAGGACTGTTAATTCCGCGCGCGTGACCACCCCCAAAAAATTGAAAAATCCACCCAAAACCGATTAAAAAAATTGAAATTTTTATAATGAAAAAACTTCTTTTGCCCATATCTCCTTAAATATGCTCCTTAGAGCGAAAGGACCTTTAATTCGGTGACACCCCCAACAAATTGACAAAAATCCACCCAAAACCTAAAAAAATTGAAATTTTTATAGGAAAAACTTTTTTGCCCAATAATTCTCCTTAAATATGCGTCCTAGAGCGAAAAGGACTTTAATTCGGCTGACCACCCCCAAAAATTTAAAAATCCACCCAAAACCTTAAAAAAATTTTGAAAATTTTTATATTGAAAACTTCTGTTTGCCATATCTTCCCTAAAACTTTAAGCGTCCTAGAGCGAAGAAGGGACTTTAATTCGTTGACCACCCCCAAAAAATTGAAAATCCACCAAAACCTAGAAAAAATTGAAAATTTTTAATATGGAGAAAACTTCTTTTGCCCATATCTTCCCTTAAATATTGCGTCCTAGAGCGAAAAGGACTTTAGATTCGTGGACACCCCCACAAAAATTGAAAAATCCAACCAAAAAAGCTAAAAAAATTGAAATTATTTTATTAGTGAAAAACTTCTTTTGCCCATATTTCTCTTTAAATAGGCGCGTCCTAGAGCGAAACAAAGGACTTTAATTCGTGACCACCCCCAAAAAATTGAAAAATCCACCCAAAACCTTAAAAAAATTGAAATTTTTATATGAAAAACTTCTTTTGCCCATATTCTCAACTTAAAATATGCGTCCTAGCAGCGAAAAGACTTTAATCGTTGACCACCCCAACAAAATTTTTGAAAAATCCACCCAAAACCTTAAAGAAATTGAAATTTTATAGCGAAAAACTTAATTTTCCCATTATTCTCCTTAAATATGCGTCTAGAGCGAAAAAGGACTTTAATTTTCGTGTCCACCCCCAAAAAAAATTGAAAAATCCACCGAAAACTTAAAAAAATTATGAAATTTTCTTATTATGAATTAACACTTTATTTTGCAAAATCTACCAAAACATCAAGAATTCTACCTAACTGTGGTGGCCGTGGTTGGATCTTACGCAATTTGTCAGTTAAAGTTCGAAGAGGTCCTGCCAACGTCGATCCATTTCCTGATATAGCCACCACCCTCGATTTTGTTGCTTCCATGGCTGCCATATCTGGCTCAAACTTGATACAAAGATTTTTTTATTGCTATAGATCCACCAGAAATTCGGTACCACAAAGTATATCACTAGTTTTTTCGTTTTTTTTTTTTGTTTTTAATTTTCTATTTTATTGTACAAAAGAAGTTTAAATTTATTCGAATTATGGACTTCATACAGCCGAAAGTTTGGACCACGCGCGCCGTCTTGAGATGACAGATACTTTAGTATATTGTAGCACCAACTTAACTCTACAAAATACATTATTTATACAATAGTTTATATTTTCTTATGATTTTTTTTCGGTTATAATTATTCTAATTATTTCAGAATAAAATTTTCAATTATTTTTTAATTGATAATTTTTTATTTAATTAATATTTTTATTAAAAATGTAAAAAAAAAATTCAACCATTTTCTTAATCGATTCTATTTTATAATTTGATTGAAAAGTTAATTTTTAAATTTTTTTTTCCGTTTAATTTAATTGAAGTTAATTCTAATTTATGTTCTTTTGATTAATATAAATATGTTTAAAGAAAATAAATAATTTGCACTGTATTGATTGTACTGTAATTTGACCTGTATTGATTGGACATAAAATTGCATAGTTTAATAAATACATACATAAAAAAGCAAATTATAAACAATAAAAAAATAAATATTTATTTGTTGCAGGATATTAAGAGAATAATTACTAATATAAGCTGTACACACGCCTATCACGCCTATTAAATCCTCCCACCCCTTCCCCAAAACAACCAAGAGCAAATAAAAATTGCAACAGCAATAAGAGACAAACTTCCTTTCTTTGATTTCTGCATAATCCTCTTCATGGTCTTCTTCTTCTACTTCTTTGGATGACGGTGAATGCCGCCGTTGTCGTTGATATTCCCACTCTTACAAGTCTCACGACGAATGTTGAAAAGTGTCAACTGCAAAAACTTGTCAAATCTTTTTTATGCTAATTAACCTTAAAAATACGCAAAACAGTAATAACAACAGCAGCAACAACAAAAGCAGGCAAAGACTTTACAAATAAAAACTGAAATTTGAATACTTTCTTGTCTGGAACTTAAGAAAAACGAAAAAAAAACAAATGAGATATATGGAAATACTAGGAAAAATATCAAATAATATTGGACCGGGCATGTAATTCGGTGGAAGTTAAAGGAACTTTTTCTTTTCTGAGATGAAATTTTATTGAAATGTTCTTAATTAAAATGAAAAGATATGTCAACACCATATAGACTGAAAAGAGCAGGTTCACAATTATTATGAAGGATAAAAAAAAATCAGCATACATGATTTTATTTCAGTTTCTTAAAAGTGATTTAGTCTTACAGCAGAAGAAG
>PGFW01052363.1:18887-29196 GCA_003123925.1 Haematobia irritans | reverse complement strand
GCAAATCGAAATGAGATGTGGGTGCGGAGACTCTGTTTCATCTCTGACGACGAAAGGCGATCAGGCTGACCAATGCAAAAATTGGTACCATAACCTTGTGGCCCTCTGTGTTGGCTTCTATTTTTTTTAAATGTGAATAAAGTTAGGTAACCCCCCATTTTAAAAACCGGGATTCCCCAGATTTTTGACCTCGATTCTATTGAGGGAACAAAAAATTCATCCACCCGGTGAAATTTGGTAACACTTGCGCTAAGTATATGGCGCTTAAACAACATGCCAAATTTGTTCCTTCTCGGTCTATAGTTATATATAGCCGATCTCCCAAAAATGAAATAAAATCTACCAAAATTTTTACTGTTCTATACGAAAATTTTGTCAAAACTTTATTACTATACGAAAATTTTGTTCAAAAATTGTTTTTTCTTATAAAAATATTTTTGTCAAACTTTATATTTCTAATAAAAAAATTTTGTCAAAAATTTCTATTTCTATAAAAAAATTTTGTGCGAAATTTTTTTACTATAATACAGATTGTAAAGATTTGGTTTCTATAGAAAATTTGTAAATTTTAAATTTCTGAATAGAAAAATTTTGTCAAAATTTTATTGTTATAGAAAATGTTTTGTCAAAATTTTATTTCTATTAGAAATTTTTTTCAAACTGAATGTATTTTACGTTATTTTTTTTGGTTTAAATATAATATCCCGTAATGGAACTAACTTACAATTGAAGAAAACAACGGTGTTTTAGCGTTTAAGATCCTTGCGATCGGTAATTTTACCACAACCAAAAGTAATTTGATTATGATGAATCAGTCCTTCCGTATAAGGTTTCTATGCAAATCCATGGTCGAGGGTACATAAGATTCGGCCAGGCCGACGGCCCGTATATACTGTTTTTTTTTTTTATTATTTTACAACAAAGCAAGGGTGATGTGTTTTGAGTTGAAGTTAATCGAGTGCGAAACACTTGCATTAAGCTTTAATTCCCTATAATTATATACCCCCTCCCGAACTTAAGTAGCATGAAATAATTTTTTTTTCTCCCACCTTTATGGAGCTTAAAATAACTCAATTTTGTTGCCGCGTGATTATCCTATCCAAAGCCCAATTATTCCTAGGACCAAAGAATTTGTTTAACTGAAAAATCGATTGGTCTATAAATGATTGTTTTCTTTTTGCTCCTGTTTCCTTGTTTTTATTTATACAATATAATGCAATGAAACTATATTGTTTGTTTAGTATTTTAATTTCGTTAATGAAGGGAGAAAATTTACGCAGGATGAAATCAGTCAGTTGTGGTACCTAAAGAACGCTAAGCTGGTCCGTGGATAATAATTTCGGATAGATATGAAACCAATAATAGTGATTCTAAGTATTTATATCCATCTAGCTCCTTGGTTTCTTATTCGGCTATCCATATGAAAGTTTCTCGGAAGGTACGGACTTTTAGTTATTAAAACATATTGTGTTAAATTGTGCTTATAACCCTGAATTGGGGATTTGTATTGAATAGACACAATGTCTCCCAATTGGTTTTGTACATTATATTGTTTGCCCCTAACTTATAACTTAAGCCCCCGTAATCAATTGCCTGACAAGTTGTTCGAGGTTTCAATTCATTTATTTTGTATCTGATCTAAGATTTGATGTGATATGTCGCTTCGCTATCCTGCTTGGATTTTGTTGTTGTTTTTTATTATATGGTCCAAAGATAGGGTTGGGGTTTCCTGCTCAATAGAATGCCATTAACCATTGCCAACTTTATCACTTCACTACCTCTAATTGAAAGTGTATTCCGTTTCGAAAACAACAACCGGCGAAAATAAACTTATATAAGGCAATCAGAAATAGGCGGCCAACAGCTAAGTTAAACCCCGCCCAACAGACTCACTAAAACCCAAAGCTCAAACACTGTGGCCAAACCAATATCTGCGATGGTAGTGGAAGGAAGGTGGTTATAAGAGCTATATGATATTTATTTTGGAAATTTTATTTACCAAAGGAAAGTTTTGGCATATTCTTTATTTTCTATATGTGCCGAGACAAACCATATTGCCAATAGTCAAATTATCGTTTTTTCCAAAACGTTAAATGAAATGATAGAAAATTCAAAAATATAAATTTTGATTCTGGCAGGATTTTAAATATTCTAAGTCCTTAATATTATTGGGTAATTGTATCGTAATTTCTCGAATTTACCTTAAACAATTAAATATCCCAGTAAAAGAATAGAAAAATGTCTGATAAAAAAAATAAAACAAAACTGGTGAAGATACAACCTGCTTTCCATGCTTCATATTAAATGGCGTTTTATGGCCTGGAATCGTGCTAAGGCATTCTCTTATGGTGCCAACAAAGACTTAGTTCAAATCCGGCAGGAGCATCAAACTTTTTCAAAATGAAAAAAATATAATAATAAAAAAAATAAAAAGTGCAATAAAAAAATTATGGATAAAAAAATTTTATACTGGTAGAAAAAACTTCGTGTCATTGAAATTGGACCCAAGTGAAACAAATTCGTTGATATAACGGAATTTTAATTAATTATTATAGAATGAATTGTTCTGTTAACCAAACGAAACGTATCGTACTATTAACGAATATTTTCATTGTGGCAAATGAAAATGTCATTAAATCATGGAAGATTAGTTTCGTTGGCTCAAAATTTTTAATGAAATTTTTCTTTGTGTGTAGAGAAAAAAATTAGAAAAAAAATTAATAGAGAAAAAAAATGTTTCCATTTTCAAATTTCTCGAATCAAACGAAGTTTTCCACATACACAAAACTTTAAAAGCAATATCCAAGGACCATAAAACAGTGTACTCCGTCTTAATGATAAGCCCATGAAAAATTACATTAGAAATGATCCAAGTAGTGTATTACTTCTCCGGATATAATCTTTTGGAAGTTCTTTTTGTTGCTGGACCATAAGCTTAGCGACATACATTTTCCCCCCGCTTTTCCAAAACTAAATCCCTAACAGATATTTAATTATTGGCAAAAAGATTGGACTTTAATTTCAAACAACCCAAACGGACAACAACAAAATGTATTGCTTTAACTACAACGGCAATAATCAACATGATTAACTTAAATTTTCTCTGTTCTGAACTTCTTTCTTGTTCCTCTATGTACTCTCATTCTTTTCATTCATCGCCATTCAGTTATCCCTTTTCAATTCGTTTTTCGAAATTTCATATGAAACAAAATCCCGCTATGAAATACTCCTGTCGGGACATGTAAAACAAAAAGAAGCTTGACTTAACTACCATCCATTCAGATTGCTCCCATTGCCCAACAAGACGCACTAGTCGCTGTAGAACAATAATGGCCAACTGACTTGGGTGATGAACTGACCTCAAAATGCAAAACGAAAAAAAAACGAAGACATATTAAAATGAGAAAGGCAAAGTAACGAAACGAATCAGATAATTTGTGATAAATATTCTGAGGAGGTAGGAACGAGGTTACATTGCGGCTACATAAAATATTAGTGAGAGAAAGGTCCTTTCCATTATCCTCAAATGGACAGATAGCTTCAATAAGTTTGAAAATTGATTGCATGGAATGGGGTTTTTTTTGCAGATTATATTTTTCCATGATCTAAGGAGGACATTTTTTGTTTGTCTAGAATGGAAATAAAATGCAATTCCTTAATTCATAAGCATGTCCTATGAGAGACATTATGATAGGGTTAAAATTCAGCAAATTGCCTTTTCATTCAATATTAAATTTTGAAGGTTGGAATATAATTTAGTCAGGGCAACATAGGGGTTTATAGTTGCCAAAGGAGGGGTTTAAAGGTAGTAAGGAATATAAAATATAAAGGACCATAAAGATATATAATTAAGTACCAGGCAAAATTTTCAAATCTACCAAGGTTTGTACACGGTTGCCGACTCGTTCAAAAATAAGTCTACAAAAATTTGAAAGAACAGTTTTCCAAAAATTCTATTCAATTTAAAAAATATGATAATTTAAATTTGTAAAGATATTGAATTTAAAGAAAATTGTATACCTTAGACATGAGAAAAAGGGATATATAACTTTGTAAACTCTGTTTGTTAACACATCGAAATATGCTCTAAGACCCCCCATGAAGTATATATTCTGGGTCGTGGTGAAATTCTGGACGTCCGTCCGTTCGCCGGTGACTGTTGGAATCACGGCTAACTTCCGGAACGCGAAAAATAAGCTATCGACTTGAAACTTTGGACAAGTAGTTATTATTGATGTAGGTCGGATGGTATTGCAAATGGCCATATCAACTACTTTTACGTATAGCCCCATATACAACCGACACCCAAATTGTTCTATTGTTGACAAATTTTCTAAATAGAGAATAAAACATTTTGATAAATTGTTCTGTAGAAAATGAAAAATTTTAAAAAAAATTTTCTATAGAAATAAAATTTTGACAAAACTTCTATAGAAATAAAACTTTGACAAATTTTTCTACAGAAATAACATTTTGACAAAATTTTTGTTTAGCAAATAAAGGTTAGAACAACTGTTTCTATACAATAACATTTTTTATAAAATTTTCTAAGAAACAGAAATAAAATTTTGACAATAAAGTATTTCTATAAAATGACATTTTTAATTAAACTTTCTGTAGACCAAATAAATTTTGGAACAAATTTTCTTTAGAAATAAAAATTGATGCGCAATATATAAATATATAGATAAAAGTTGTGAAACAAATATATAGAAGAAATAAAATATCTTGACAAAATTTTCTATAGAAATAAAATTTAACAAAATTTCTATACAGAAATAAACTTTTAAAAAATTTTCTTATATAATAGAATTTTGAAAAAATTTTCTATAGAAAAACCAAGTTAAGGAAAGTCTAAAGTCGGGGCGGGCGACTGTATTATACCTGCACTCATTTTGTAATCTAAAATTTTCGATATCATATCACATCCGTAAATGTGTTGGGTGCTATATATGAAATGGTTTGTCCAAATATTCATTACTTTAAAATATCATCGGATTTGGACAGAATTTGATAGACTTTTACAAAATCTTTAGACTCAAAATTATAAGTTTGCTAATGCACTAGGGTGAAACACAATTTTAGTAAAAAAAAAAATAATGGAATACATATAACATTCTGAAGCAATTTTTTAATGAAACTTCGGCAAAAGTTTATTTAGTGAATTTATCGAGCTGCGAAAATATATGTTATTAGAAGTTTAGGGAAATTAGAGTCATTTTTACAACGTTTCGAAATAAGCACTGGCGGATTTAATAAGGAAATGTTGGTATTTTGACAAAATTTTTGTCGAAATTCCAGAAAAAACATATACATGGGAGCTAATATCTAAATCTGAAGCCCCCCTGAACCGATTTCAATTAAATTGGCTACACATGACTATATAACTAAGTTACTCCCTAGCGCAAAATTTCAACCAAATTGGGCCAAAACTCTGGCTTTCCCTGGGCCAATATAAGTCCATAATCGGTGGCGAAAAATAGATATGGAAGCTAAATATCTAAGATCTGAAGCCGATTTCAATCAAATTTTGGCACACATGGCTTATCACTACCAATTGTATTCACATTAAGTGCATATCGGGCGAAAAGATATATTATGGGACTATAATTATAAATCTGATCGACTTCAAACCAAATTTGGGCACGCATAGCTACAATGCTGTATCTACTCCTGCTGCAAGAATTTCAACCAAATTGGGCTAAGAAACACTTCTGGCTTTGAGGACCATATTAGTCCATATCGGTGCGAAAGTATATATGCAGCTATATCTAAATCTGAAACCGATTTCAGATCAAAAAATTTTGCAAGACTCTTGACTAATACTACTATTTGTACTCCTAGTAGCAAAAATTTCAACCAAATTCGGCAGAAAATCTGGCTTCTGGGACATATAAAGTCCATATCGCGCGAAAGATATATATGGTATCTAATATTCTAATCTGAACCGATTTTCAATCAAATTTGCCCACTTGACTATACGGACTAAGTGTGTAATGTCTGTAAACAAAATTTCAAGCAAATCGGTATAAAAACTCTGCTGCTGGTCCATATTAAGTGCATATTCGGGGCGAAAGATATATAAGGGAAGCTACCTATCTAATAATCTGAACCGATTTTCTTCCAAAATCAATAGGGTTCTATCTGACCCAAAAATTAGGAAACATGTGCCAAATTTCGTAGGCGATTGGACTTAAATTGCGACCTAGACTTTGATCACAAAAATGTGTTCACAGACGAGACGTGAACGGGGACAAGACGGACGGACGGACAGACGGACAAGACGGACATGGTTATAGTCGACTCAGGGACCCACCCCTGAGCATTATTGCCAAAGACAAACATGTGTCTATCTCGTCTCCTTCTGGTGTACAAACATATGACTAACTTTAAATTAATACCCTGTTCCACAGTGTGGCCGCAGGGGTAAAAAAATGACGATAATTTTTCTTAGAAAATAAAAGGTTAGACAAAATTTTCTATAAAATAAGCAATTTTGACAAAATTTTCTATAGAAATAAAATTTTTGACAAATATTTTTCTAAAATAGAAATAAAAATTTTACAAATTTTTATTAGAAATAAAATTTTATAGGAAATAAAAAATTTTGACAAAATTTTCTACTAGTAATAATTATTTTTGACCCAAATTTTCCTATAGAAATAAAATCTTGACAAAATTTTGTTATAGTATTAAAATTTTGCAAAAAATTTTTAATAGTAAAATAAAATTTTGACAAAATTTTCTATAAGAAATAAAATATTTGACAAAATTTTCTATAGAAATAGAAATTTTAACAAGTTTTCTATAAGTAATAAAATTTTAACAAAAATTTTCTATAAAATAAATTCTTGACAAAATTTTTTCTATAAGAAATAAAACTTTGACAAAATTTTCTATAAAAATAAACTTTAACAAAAATTTTCTGATAAAAATAAATATTCTTGACAAAATTTTGATTATAGAAATAAAATTTTGACAAAATGTTCATAGAAATAAAAATTTTGACAAAACTTTCTAATATAAATAAATAATTTTGACAAAACTTTCTGGTAGAAATAAAATTTTGAAAACTTTTCATAGAAATAAAAATTTTTAAAAAACTTTTCTATAGAAATAGAATTTTGACAAAATTTTCTACAAAAAAAATTGACAAAAATTTTCTTTGGAAATAAAGGTTAGACAAAATTCTTAAAAATAGAAGCTTTGAACTAAATTGCAATGTGACAAATTTCACAAGAAAAAAATTTTTAAAAAATTTTATATAGAAATAAAACTTTCGACAAAAATTTATCTACATAAAGAAATAAAATGTTGACGAAATAAAACTTTGACAAAAATTTCTACCGAAATAAAATTTGAAAAAACTTTCTATAGAAATAAAATTTTTAACGAAAATTTATTTCTAAAAAATTTTCTATAGTAATAAAATATTTTTTGACGCAAAATTTTCTAATAAGAAATAAATCTTGGGACAAAATTCTTGTTATACGTAACTAAGAAATTTTTGAAAAAAATTTTTATAGTAAATAAATTTTGACAAAATAATTTACAGAAATAAAATTTTGAACAAAATTTTCTATAGAAAATAAATTTTAACACAATTTTCTATAGAAAATAAAATTTTGACAAAATTTTTCTACAGAAATAAAATTTTGACAAAAATTTCTATACGAAATTAAACTTTTAACAAAGTTATTCTATAGAAATAAATTTCTTGACAAAATTTTTTATAGTAAATAATACTTTTGAACAAAAATTTTCTATAGAAATAAAAAATCTTGACAAATTTTGTTATAGGAAATAAAATTCTTGACTAAAATTTCTATAGAAATAAAATTTTCGACAAACTTTTTCTAATAGAAATCATGAATTTTCGACAAAAATGTTCTATAGAAATATGATTTTGAAAAAAAATGTTCTATAGAAATAAAATTTTGACAAAACTTTCTATAGAAATAATACTTTCTTGAGCAAAACTTTCTATAGATATAAAATTTTTAAAAAAATTTTTCTAATAGGAAATAAAATTTTTAAAAAAAATTTTTCTATAGAAAATAGGAATTTTGACAAAATTTTCCTACAGAAAAAAATGACAAATATTTTCTTTGGAAATAAAGGTTAGACAAAAATTTTCTATTAAATAAAAATTTACTAAAATTTTGTAATAAAAATAAATGTTGACAAAATTTCCCATAGAAATAAAATTTTAAAAAATTTTCTAGAAGAAATAAAATTTCGAACAAAATTTTCTACAGAAAATAAAATTTCTTGACAAATAAAACTTTGACAAAATTTCTACCGAAATAAAATTTGACAAAACCGTTCTATAATGAAATTAAATTTTGACCAATATTTTTATACCAAAATAAAATTTTGACAAATATTCTCTATATGACATAAAAATTTTGACAAAATTTTCGAAGTAGAAATAAAATTTTGACAAATATTTCCTTTGAAATAAAATTTTCTTTAGGAAAGACCAAAATCTTTCTATAGAAATAAATTTTAACATACTTTCCTATTAGAAGGTTATGGTTTAGGTTAAGTGGCAGCTCCGATGTATTCAGCCTCACTTGGACTATTCATCCATGTGGTACCCACATTGAATGAACTTCTGTTTTATCAACTGAGTGCTGCCCGATTCCATGTTTACTCAATGACAAGGGACCTCCTTTTTGTGGCCCGGAGTCCGAACGGAGTCACATTGCAGTGCAAACCACTTAGAGAAGCTATTGAAAACCCTCAGAAAATGTCACCAGCGATTAGCTGAAGGTTGGGATAAATCCACCGCTGAAAATAAACTTTTTTGGTTGTTCGGGGTCGAAGCAGGAATGGAACCCACGAAACCTTGTGTATGCAGAAGGTGGGCATGCTAACCATTGCAGCCACGGTGGGCTCCCTTTTCTATAGAAATAAATGACAAATTCTCTATAAAGAAATAAAAATTTTGACAAACTTTCTATAAGAAATAAAATTTTGACAAAACTTTCTGTAGAAATTAAATTTTTGAAACAAATTTTCTATAGAAATAAAAAAGTTGACAAAATATTCTATAGAAAAATTAGAAATTTGACAAAATTTTCTATAGAAATAAAAATTTGATATAAATTTCTATAGAAATAATATTTTGCAAGAATTGTTCTAAAGAATAAAATCTTTTGACAAAATTTTCTAGAAATAAGTTGTGACAAAATGTTCTATAGAAATAAAAATTTGCCAAAATTTTTTATAGAAATAAAATTTTGAAAAATTTTTCCTAATAAAAAAATAAAAATTTTTGACAAAATTTTTCTATAGAAATAAAAATTTTGACAAAATTCTCTATAGAAATAGAAGTTTTTAACAAAGAATACTTTCTATAGAAATTAAATTTTGACAAAATTTGTCTATAGAAATAAAATTGACAAAAATATTCTTAGAAATAAAAGTTTGACAAAATTTTCTTTAAATAATAAAGGTTAGACAAAATTTGTCTATAGAATCTCATTGGTGCTCATCATTTTTGTAAACTAACAACAAAAAGCGCTCATGTATGTCAAAACGCTTCCGAGTACGTTAACACTCAATAATTATCTGAGAGTATACGATTAGAGTTTTCAGTTGCATATTGCAGCATAAAGGCTGCCCAAAGCACCCTACGTTAATGGTTTGAGCAAACGAAAGCACCATCTCTCTATAGAATAAATGCTGAATATTATTGAGAAAATCTTCTAAGACCAGTATTGACGGTCCAGACAGACAAATATTTCGACCTCAGACTATGGTTAACAAAATCTTCGGATCTCAATTGTTTGGTTCATTTGCGACTGTGTCGTTTTGGAGAAATTAGATACACTAAAAATTTCAAAAACATCAGGATTGGAGCCAAGCTACTGAGAATCAATTTTGCTGGCAAGCATGTGATGGGTTTGTTGGCCATAATTAATGCCCAAGATAGCTATTTTGAACAAATATGAACTGACTCTCAAATTTGATCTTAATTACGACATTGTTTGTTTTTGAACAATAAAAGTAAAAAAAAACGCCCGAAAAATATGACGCTTTTCTCTGTTGCATTACATATCGACCAATATGTACAAGTGATCTCATTGATCCCATTGTCTTTTTTTTAACTATTAAATTTTTTAAAAAATATAACTTTATGAAATGTCTCCAATGTGCTAGGTAACAGTCATTTTGCATTTGATTTAGCTAAAGCTCTCATAAATGCATTGCCAGATTTTTGAACGCATTATCGCATTATTTCCTTCGTTTTATTTCATATTTGATTAACGTGTAATATTATATGAAATCTTAATTGTTCTAA
>PGFW01052347.1:282-14988 GCA_003123925.1 Haematobia irritans | reverse complement strand
TAATACTAAGTACAAAAATCATGCCTTCCATAAGAAGGCCCTCAAAAAAGGTCCTGTACAGGAGGCATAAAATAAGCGTGTAAAAATAAATATTTTGAAGCAAGGTTGTCTATGACTGAACATTTGCACTCATACCTTTTACGTTTAGAATTTAATTTGACTTACTTTTCCTATACATTTTAAATCTAGATTTTTGTGATTTTAATATTTACCTCATGTGTATTTTTATTTTTCTGCTCTCTCGGGATTTGAACCGGGGTCCTCGTTATTGATAGTCCTACACTCATCCACTGCCTACGACACATTTATGTATGTGGCGCCAAAAGGTAAACTTAAGCTACACGTGAGGTCATTCCGCGTCCCCTTCTGTTGGAAGTGAACGTAAAATGGGTATCAGATCTTTTATATGTTACAGAGAATGTCTTCTAGAAGGCCAAAGTTAGGAGTAACTAGACATAAGCAAATTAATAGCTTGGCAGCCAACAAAGAATGAGTATGGGATCATTGGTGGGTTCGAACAGATTCTACCATAGGCAAAGTTATAGATTTTTGTTATTATTAATTTAATTATTAATTATTTAGAAAGATTTATGTTTATTTATTTAACCGCAGTATAAAAATAAGTAAATACGACCGTAATGTCAGGCAGGCCGAGTGTTATGGACCATCCACCATGTATTACGAAGAAAGTTAGTTATTTTAGTTATACTAAAGACAAGGTATCTTAAAACCTCTTAACATTTCCTTAATGTACATGGAGGTATATTAAATACCTAATAAGCTAAATCAGTCCTTGGTCGGTTAACATAAAAATTTCCAATTTCGATTGGATCGTATGAAATATGTCCCTGCAGAAGCGCACGAAACCAAATATGGAAATTGCTTATGCCGATAGCCTGCTAATGCCCGTATAAATAAGTTTGTTGTAATTTGTAATTATTTATAATAAATTAAATAATAAATAAATAATGGAAATTGCTTTTTATGGAGGCTACATAATTTTTGGAACGATATGGGCCACTTTTGCATCGTTGTTAGAGGCCAGTTACTAACACCACGTACCACATTTCAACTGGATCGAATGAATTTTTCACCTCCAGAAAGCGCAGGAAATAAAATCGGGGGATCGGTTTGGACTAATTTTTGCCTGGTTGTTACAGGCCACGTATCAAATTTCCACCGGATGTGATAAAATTGTCTCCTCCAAGAGGATCGTGGGCTACGCCTAAATGTGGTCCGATATAGCTCATTTGCAATACCATCCGACCTACATAAATAGTAGCTACTTGTACAAAGTATCCCGTCGCACAGTGGGGTATTTGATCCCCAAACTGGTATTAATTCTAGGGAACACCCGATTTACATGAAATTTGGCAAAACGTTTGCTCTTGTTAATAGTAGTATCTCTGTCAATTTTCAAAGAGATCGTGTCAGGTATATATATATATATATAGCGCCCGTATATATTAATCGTCCGATTTGAGTTTATTATCCCATATTACTCAGCCAATTTTTTGAAATTTTGAACAAACATTTTTTTTTGAGTTTTACTATATTTAGTTCAAACCTGATCGGAGTTATATATACCTCCCCATATGTACAGGGTGACTGATATGTAATACAACAAGTGCTATACTTTTTAATTTTTTTTAAATTTCATTTTTCAAAAGCAAGGGAGAACAAACTATAGTAACCATGTAGAGATAAAACTGCACATATACAAACAAAAAATAATTGAAAAAAGTTCATAATCTTAAATTAAAATCTATTTTATTTAAATTTAGTACACGAGTCTTTGAAATGTTCGTGCCTCTATCAAATAGGACCTAAAAGTAAGGCCAATTTCACTTAATATAAAGAAGAAATAAAATGATTTAAGTGAATAATCTTTTAATTAACTGTGATATTGAACCCTTGTATTAAAGATAAAAAAACTTCAAAATAGGCTACTCCTTATTTGGAGGATTTTGCATTTTTGGTTAAAAATTTATTTGAAAATAAGAAAACATTTGTTGCATTAATGTGTATTTTACAATTTGGATTTTTATTCGACATTTATTTATAGCTGTATACCTGTGTTGATATATCGCAAATCGTGAACGAAAATTCAATAAATGAGACCTGTATCCTAGCTTTAAATTCACAGAGCCTAGATCTATAGCTAGTTAGCTTCCAAAAAAGTGACTTTATATAAAAAAAAACAATATGTCAGATTCAATAACGAAATCCTTAAGGAAAGGTCAAAAGATTTGAAGTAAAATAAATTTTTCTGTGTGTATGCTCTCACAACAACATTACAAAACTGTATAATAACAAACAACTAATATAGAAGACAAATAGAAATATCACGATCAAAACAAACGTATACAGTAAAACCAATGGAAAATATGTGGGTAAATTGATCTACAACTAACTATATGTCCAACTTAATCCCAAAAAAATACGTAAATTTTAAGACATCGCCAGAAACGCTGTTTCGAATACAAAACTTCACTTTTCTACTGCTTTTTTTGTTCCTATGGTGGAGGGTATAAAGATATATTCTATTTTAAATACACTGGAAGGCGGGGAGGGATACTAATTTCCAAATTTCTGGCAAATGGATGAGAATAGCGCATTACATGCTCTAGAACTAAAATCAACAACTATATCTAAATATAAATCATCTTGCGAAATAACAGCAAATTCTAGTTTTGAGGCAAATCGGGTTAAAACCGTGTCCTGTTAAAAATATTGATACAAATTTTGTTGATGATTTATAATAAAAAAACTGAATATTTCGTTCTATATAAACAACAAATGTAGTGTCTTCTTTTTCCAATTCCAAAAGAAGGCACAGAATAATGTTTGCGGGCATTTTTTAGAAAGGAAGTGCAAGGCATTTTAACATGCGTGATAGGAGAAGGCATATGGGAAGGTGGTAAGGATCCCAAAATCATGGGGTAAGAAGGCATGATTTTTGCGGTACTTCGCAATTTTCCCGCTGGGAGTGTTTGGCGGTGTGTGCGTGTTCGTGAGTGTGTTCTTACGTGTGATTATAAAAACAAATGAATGACAACAACAGACACCTCTTAGATTTTCACACACACACACAGAATACCTCATACCTATACATACACATGTCCTGTAATACACAGCCACACACATCCATCTTACATCCCCCATTCACACTGAGTTATGAAGTGAAAACTCAAAAGCCATACAGAAAACGCTAAACACGCAATCGTTTGTGATTTGAAAATGAAGAAAACAACGTGTCAGGCAAACAATTGAAAGAAGGGCAACAACGAAACGAAATGAAAACAACAACACTTAACAATAACAAAACATAAAGCATTTTGTTTATTCTTATCTATGGCAGGTTATCGGGTGCTCATTTGTTTGTATGTTAGATGTCGTTTTGTTTAAGCATTTCCGTGAGTGCCAATTACTTTTCTTTATTTTTGAATTTTTCATTCTTACTCCAGTGTATCAATGGCCTCCACGAAAAGCTATCAAGTGTCAATTTTTATGACTTTCGGAAATTTCTTTTTTCATAGATTACATATTATTCTACACCCGATGAGTGAGTAGCAATAAGAAGTTTGAACTTACATTTTAGTGCGTAGACCGAACAAATCTTCGGTGTGCCTTTATGTAAACAAAAACAATATACAGCAAGCCCGATACATAGTCAATTCTAAATAAGTATGAATCGGATCGAAAATGTAGCTTTTTACATGTTGAGGAGAAAAATCTTATCTCAGTTCATCTTAGATGACAATAGGATGATGAACTATCGAACATACTCGATATTTCCGAATTATATTGATTAGAGTAAAATTTCTAAAACGGTCTAACGCGAAGCCCGTACTAGTCCAATTCTAATAAGTTGAATCGGATCGAAAAATGTAGTTTTAATGAACTTGAGCGACAAAATATTCTAATCTTCAATAATTTCTGAGAATGACAATAGGATGATGCATATCGTATCATCGATTCCCTGAATCATATTGATTAGAGATAAAATTCTAAAAACCGATCTAACGGAAAGTTTTGTCTTTACACTTATAATGTTTGTTATTGATTCCAAGTCAAAGTAGCGGCAGAATTGAAGTAATGACACATGACATACTTTCTCCTTTAAATTTTTTGAGTTTTGCGTAATTGATTCACCTTTTTTCCTTCTTTGAAAACACTGTAACGACAACTTTTTATTTCCAAATATAAACTCGATTTTCAAATAGAAAACCGTACCATCTCAGCCAAAAAAAGCGATTCGCAAAAAAGTAGTGTAAAATCTTTCTTTTCGGATCCGGAAGTTGTGCCAATTGGCGCAGAAGCGATGAATTAACATGGGCCACGAATTTGCCATCATTTTAAGGTGTGCGTCCAAATTCAATGTTTTGGATCGTGAATTTACAAATTGTGTTAATTATGTTGACAATTAAATAATTTTTATTAATTTTTTTTATGATTTCTTAATGCATTCTAACGCTTGTTCTAAAACATTTCACCTCAAATATTTTTCAAAATTTGCCAACTTTTTCTAGAATGGATTTAGATTTTTTTTCGATAAAATTTAAATAATTTGCTACCATTTATTAATTCTTAGTCTCTTTTTAACCTATGTGAAACAAAATAATTTAAAATTTCTTATTAAACAATATGAAATAAAACGAGTTTTAAAAAAATTGACTCAAAAGAACTCCTGGATAGTTAAATTAAATAGGAATCTTTGGAGAGCATTTTGGAAGTGCTTTTAATGCCTTTTAGTCTTTAGAAGAAACTTCCATTTTTTTTGCTTGGATGTTTTCAAGTAAAAACCGCCATTCTATTTCTTAAACAATTTTTAGCTTTGCTAGCCAATATGCAAAAAGTCAGAAGTCAAGTTGCCTCATAAAACTAAATTTTCTTTCATGTAGGCACCGCAATTTTAAGTTTATTCACTTTAAGTATAAGGACAAAATGATTCATTGAAGAATTTATCGACTTTTGGACAAGGAAAAACCTTATTTTATCAAGAGAAATCCTTCTTCTATGCTAAGCAAAATTTCGCATTCGTATTTTAAAAACATGAAATCTTTGGCCTTCACAAAACCCCCCCCAAATTTATTTTCAATAATTGATGCCATTCGTGTGGCAATTTTCCACAAACCTACGAGTCAAATTTCGAGATGGGCGGTTCCATGTAGATCGATTCTGTAGCCGAATATTTGTCCGTCTTTCTTGAATCTTGGAAATCTGGAGGTATTTTTAGGCCAAATTTATGTCAGCTAGAGACGTGGCTATATTCCACAACATCTTCTTTTTACGAGTATTCCGGTAGAATTCTACAAAAATGTTAGATTTATTACTGTTTGGAGATTTGGTTAGAAATGGCGGTTTGGGAGGGATGTTTTGCCGTAGATTTTTCGCAAATATTCTATCCAATTAAAGTTACTTGACAAATTTTTCATAGAAGAACAAAGAAATAAAATTTTGATAAATATTTTCTATAGAAATAAATGTAAACAAAATTTTCTATAGTTTTCAGTGTTTTGTTTTTATGTTCTTCTTTTTATTTTTATTATTTATTTTTATTCATTTTTTATTTTTGTTTTAAATTAGCTTTAGATTTTAGTATGCACTTAATAATTAATAAATAAAATATTTTTTTTCATATTAACTATTGTGATTTTAAATTAAATTACTATGGCTTTTCAAGTGTTTTTTTATATTCTAACAAATAATTCTTGTAATGTACCAATCATTTTTTTGCGCAGTTCTATAGAATGAAATTTTTGAAAACATTTTTTATAGAAATACAATTTTGTCAAATTTTCTACAAAAATTAAAATTTTGAGAAAATTTTCTATTAGAAATCAAATTTTAACAAATTATTTTATCAAAAAAAAAATCTGCAGAAATGACATTTTGAGAAATCTTTTCTATAGAAATTTAAATATTGAGAATATGTTCTATAGAAATAAATTTTGACTAAATTTTCTATAGAAATAAAATTCTTGAGAAAATGTTCTTATTAGAAATAAAATTTTGCAACATTTCTACATTAACTAAAATTTTGACTAAAAATTTCTAAAGAAATAACAATGCTGATTAAATTTTCTACAGCTAACTAAAATTTATGGACAAAATTTTCTAAATAGAAATAATTTTGCAAAAATTTTTCTATAGAAATAAATGTGACGAAAATTTTGCTATAGAAATAAAATTGTTGATAAATTTTCTACAGAACTAAAATTTGACAAAATTTTCTTTAGAAATAAATTTTGCCCAAAAAATTTTCTATAGAATGAAATAATTTAAAAATTTTGTTATTAGTTAATAAAAATTTTTGACAAAATTTTCTACAGAACCAAAATTTGATAAAATTTTTCAAAAATAAAAATTGCTAAAATTTTCTATAGAAAAATAAATTTGTTTTTATAAAATTTTTGACAAAAATTTTCTTACAGAAAACAAAATTTTGATCAAAATATTTCTTACAGAAACCAAATTTTGACAAAATTTTCTATAAGAAACAAAATGTTGATAAAATTTTCGTACAGAACTAAAATTATAACAAAATTTCTTATAGAAATAAAGTTTTGACAAAAATTTCTATAAATGAAAATTTTTGACAACTAATTTCTTAGAAATAAAATTTTTTGCGGTAAATTTTCGGATAGAAATAAACTTTGACAAAAATTTCAAAAGAAATAAAATATTTTGAAAAAAATGCTTCTTACCAGAATAAAATATGAGAAACTTCTGTATAGTAACTAACATTTTGAAATAATATTTTGATAGAATTCTACAGAAAAATTAAATTTTTTGACAAAATTTCTGTATAAGAATAAAATTGTTGTACAAAATGTTCTATAGAAAATCAAAAATGTTGATAAAACTTTGTACGAACTAAAAATTTTGAAATAAAATTTTGACAAAAAATTCTTTGGAAATAAATTTTGTATTAGAAAATAAAATTTTGATAAATTTTCTATAGGAAATTTTAAAATGTTGATAAATTTGCTATAGAAATTAAAAATTTAATAAAATATTCTACAGAATTGAAATTATGGGAACATTTTTCTATAGAAACAAAATTTTGATGATATATAGATATAAGTTTTGTCAAAATTTCATATAGAAAATAAAATTTTGACAAAAATTCTCTTATAATAATAAAATTTGATAAAAACACTATATAGAAATAAATTTTAACAAATTTGTTTATAAAAATAAAATTAAAAAGATTTTTCGATAAACAATTTATCAAATTTTATTATAGCAATAAATTTCTGACGAATAAAAATTTTTTTGTTGGGTGTTTTATTTGCGTAAAATATTCTCAAACTTTTTTGTAAAATTATTTTTGCGATCGACAGCCATTTGGTAACATTTTCTATAGAAATAAACTTTTTGACAAAAAATTCTATAGAAAATAAAAATTTTTGAAAAAATTTCTACAGAAATAAAATATTGGGAAACTTTTCTATAGAACTAAAATTTTTGACAAAAATTTCTATAGAAATAAATTTTGACAAAAATTTCTATAGAAATAAAATGTTGATAAAAATTTGTTTTAGAAATGAAATGTTATAAAAAATTTGCGTTTAAAATAAAATTTTGAACAAAAATTTCTGTAGAAATTAAATTTTGAAAAATGTTCAGGCAGAATAATATTATTGATAAATTTTCTACAGAAATTAAATTTTTGACAAATTTACTATAGAAATCAAATGTTCGAACAAAAGTTTTCTATGAAATAAAATGCTTGATAAATTTTTCTATAACTAAAATTTTACAAATGTTTAATAGAAAAAAAAAAATTTGACAAAAAATTTCTGTAGAAAATAAAATTTTGACAAAAAAATTCTTTAAATAGAAAATAAATTTTGATAAAGATTTTCTATAGAATAAATTTGATTAAAAATTTGCATATTAGAAATAAAAAATTGATAAAATATTCTACAGAATTAAAATATTGGGAGAATTTTCTATTAGATATAAGTTGACAAAATTTTCTATTTGAAATAAAATTTTTGACAAAATTTCTCTATAAAAATAAAATTATTTGATAAAAACACTGATATAGAAATAAATTTTAACAAAATTTGCTATAAAATAAAAATTAAAAACGTTTTTCGATCAAACAATTTTATCGCAAATTTTCTATAGCAATAAAAAATTTTCTATAGAAAAAAATTTTCTAATACACCCTAAGAAAATATCGCTCCTAACATATGTTCCAAACATATTCTTGCAGGAAAGCACTATATTATTGGATACTGCTAAGCCCCCCATTAATATGTTTTGTTCTTATGTGAACAATATTATATGTTTGGAAGCATTTTTGAGCCAAAAATATTAATATGCTTAGAAGAAATTTTCCCAAAGAATATTGTGTCATTCCCTCACATAATTTTCACTTCCACGAAATTGTTTTAGTTCTTGGGACCTCTTTTCTGTCAATAAAATTAATAGTTGAAGAAATTATGCAATTTTATAATATTTTTTAAATTTTACCTTTCGCCTGGACTGAGAATCGAACCGGGAACCATTGAATTTGTAAGCCAACACACACAAAACAGAACTTGAAACATATATTTGTTGGGGCACGTTGGTGCAGTGGTTAGCTGTCGCCTTGCATGCAAAGGGTCCTGGGGTCATCCCTACTCCGACCGACCCATTTTTTTAAATTTTTGCTATTTATATTTTTTTATATCATTAATTAAATTTTTACAATGAACTTCAAAATGTGTGTTATTAAAGATTTACAGTCAGAAAAGAACAGTTGCTTTTGATATTAAACGCGAATGGAATGAGATTTTTTGGATAAAAATATTATTTTTTTATGCAAAATAACATTCTGTAACAAAAAAAGTTTTTGGAATAAAAGCTTGAAATTTGGAAGGAATTCAAAAAACTCTAACAAAAGAAGGGTCCATTCCGTTTATTATTCAAGCCACTTGTTCTTTTCTGACTGTTAAATCTTTAATAACACACATTTTGAAGTTTCATTGTAAAAATTTAATTTAATGATATAAAAATTATAAATACAAAATTTAAAAAAATTGGCTTGTTCGGTCGGAGGTAGGGATTGAACCCAGGGACCTTTGATGCAAGGCGGACAGCTAACCACTGCACCACGTGGCCAACAAATATATGTTTCAGTCTGTTGTTGTGTGTTGGCTTACATTGGCATGGTTCCCGTGTTCGCCATTTTCTCAGTTCCAGGCGAAAGGTAAAATTTAAAAAAATATTATAAATTGAATAATTTCTTCAACATTTTATTTGTATTACAGAAAAAAGAGGTCCAAGAACTAAACAATTTCGTGGAAGTGAAATTATGTGAGGGAATGAGCCACAATATTCTTTGGGGAAATTCTTCTAAGCATATAATATTTTGGGCCTCAAATGCCTTCCAAACATATAACTATTTTCACATAAACAAACCATATTAACGGCTTCGGCAGTTATCAATAATATTATGTTGCTTCCTGCCAAAATATGTTTGGAACATATGTTAGAGAGCGATATTCTTCTTAGGTTGTATTAGAAATTTTTTTTCTATAGAAAATTTTTTATTGCTATAGAAATTTTTGATAAAAATTGTTTATCGAGAAAAATCGTTTTTATTTTATTTTTTATTAGACAAATTTTTGTTAAAATTTTATTTCTATATAGTGTTTTTATCAAAATTTTATTTTATAGAGAATTTTGTCAAAAATTTTATTTCAATAGAAAATTTTGTCAAAACTTTTATTCTATTAGAAAATTCTCCCAATATTTTAATTCTGTAGAATATTTTATCCAAATTTTTATTTCTATTAGCCAAACTTTTATCAAAATTTTATTTTCTATAGAAATTTTTATCAAAATTTTATTTCTATAGAATTTTTTGTCAAAATTTTATTTTCTACAGAAAATTTTGTCAATTTTTTTTCTATAAAACATTTTTGTCAAAATTTTATTCTATAGAAAATTTTATCAACATTTTATTTCATAGAAAATTTTTTTGTCAACATTTGATTTCTATAGTAAAAATTGTCAAAATTTAATTTCTGTAGAAAAATTGTTCATCAAAATATTATTTCTGTGAACATTTTTTTCAAAATTTAATTGTCTACAGAAATTTTTTGTCAAAATTTTATTTCTAAACAAATTTTTTATCAACATTTATTCTAAACAAATTTTTTACAAACATTTTTTATTTCTATAGAAACTTTTTTGTCAAAATTTTTATTTCTATAGAAATTTTTGTTCAAATTTTAGTTCTATAGAAAGTTTTCCCAATATTTTTATTTCTGTACGAAAATTTTTTCAAAATTTTTATTTTTCTATAGAAATTTCTTGTTCAAAAGTTTATTTCTATAGAAAATGTTACCAAAAAAAAATGGGGCTGCTCGATCGCAAATAAATTTACAAAAGCTTTAGAGAATTTTTACCAAATAAACTACCCAACAAAAAAATTTTATTCGTCAGAATTTGTATTGCTATATAAAAATTTTGATTAAAATTGGTTTATCGAAAAATCTTTTTTAATTTTATTTTTATAACAAATTTTTGCTTAAAAATTTTATTTCTTATATTAGTGTTTTATCAAAATTTTATTATTATAGAGGAATTTTTGTTCAAAATTTTATTTCTATAGAAATTTTGACAAAACTTTATATCTATATATTCATCAAAAAAATTTTGTTTTCTATAGAGAAATGCTTCCCAATATTTCAATTCTGTAGAATATTTATTAATTTTTTATTTCTATAGCACAATTTTTTATCAACATTTTATTTCTTTATAGAAAATTTTATTCAAATTTTACTTCTATACAAATTTTATTCCATAAGAAATTTTTTGATCAAAATTTTATTCAAAATTTTAGTTCTGTACAAAGTTTTTAATCACATTTTATTTTTCTATAGAACATTTTGTCAACATTTATTTCTATACAAATTTTGTCAAAATTTAATTTCTGTAGAAAATTCTATCAAATATTTATTTCAAAAATGTTAGTTCTCCCCCCATACAAAGTTTCTCAATATTTTATTTCTGTTAGAACATTTTTTCAAAATTTTATTTCTTTTGAAAATTTTTTTGTCAAAAGTTTATTTCTATCGAAAATTTTACCAAAATTTATTTCTATAGAAATTGTTGTCAAAATTTTCATTTTATAGAAATTCTTTGCTCAAAAACTTTATTTCTATAAGAAATTGTTGTTATAATTTTTAGTTTCTGTAGAAAAATTTTATCAACATTTTTGTTTCTATAGAAAATTTTGTCAAAATTTTTGTTTCTGTAGAAAATTTTCGTCAAAATTTTGTTTTGTACAGAAAAATTTTTGTTTCAAAATTTTATTACTATACAAATTTTTTATTTCTATATAAAATTTTTAGCAATTTTTTTTGAAAATTTTATCAAAATTTTTTTGGTTTCTGTAGAAAATTTTGTCAAATTTATTACTATACAAATTTATTAAAATTTCAATTTCTATAGAAAATTTTTGCAAAATTTTATTTCTAAAGAAAATTTTGTCAAAATTTTTAGTTCTGTTAGAAAATTTTATCAACATTTTATTATCTTATTAGCAAAATTTTCTCAACATTTTTATTTCTATAGAAAATTTTTGCCCAAAATTTTATTTCTATAGAAAATTTTTGTCAAAATTTAGTTCTGCTAGCGAAAATCTTATCAGCATTTTATTTCTTTAGAAATTTTGTCAAAATTTTAGTTCTGTAGAAAATTGTTTGCAAAATTTATTTCTATAGAACATTTTTCTCAAAATTTTCTATTTCTATAGGAAAATTTAGTCAAAAATTTTATTTCTATAGAACATATTTCTCAATTATTTTATTGTCTATTAGAAAAGTTCTTCTCAAAATTTTCATTTTCTGCAGATTTTTTTTTTGGATAAATATTTTGTTAAAATTTGATTTTCTATAGAAAATTTTCTCAAAAATTTTTATTTTTTGTTAGAAAATTTGACCAAAATTGTATTTCTATAAAAATAGTTTTCAAATTTCATTTCCTATAGAACTGCAAAAATGATTGGAACATTACAGAATTATTTGTAGAATATAAAAAAACACTTGAAAAAGCCATTAGTAATTAATTTTTAATATTTCACAAAATAGTTGAGTTAATCATGGAAAAAAATATATTTTATTTATTATTATTAAAGTGCATGACTAAAATCTAAAAAAAGTAAAAATTTTAAACAAAAATAAAAAATGAATAAAAATAATATAATTAAAATAAACAAGAAGGACATAAAAAACAAAACACTAAAAAACTATAGAAAATTTTGTTTACATTTTATTTTTCTTAGAAATTTTATCAAAATTTTTTTCTTGTCTTTCTATTGAAAAATTTGATCAGTAACTTTTAATTGGATAGGAATATTTGCAAATCTACCAAACATCACCATTTCTACCAATATACCAAACAGTAATAAAAATCTACTTTTTGATAGAATTCTACCGGAATACTCGTAAAAAGAAATGTTTGTGGAAATTAGCACGTCTCTAGCTGACATAAAATTTGGGCCTAAAATACCTCCAGATTTCCAGATTCAAGAAAGACGGACAAATATTTCGGTACAAATCGGTCTACATGGGACGCCCCATTCTTCGAATTTGACTTCGTAGGTTTGTGGAAAATTGCCACACGATGGCATCATTATTGAAAATATTGTTGTGAGGCCAAAGATTTCATGTTTTTAAAATACGAATGCGAATTTTGCTTAGCATAGAAGAGGCATTTCTTCTATTATAAGGTTTATTCCTTGTCCAAAGTCGATAAATTCTTCAATAAGTTATTTGTCCTTTATATTAAGTGAATAAACTGAAAATTGGTGGCCCTAACATGAAAGAAAATTTAGTTTATGAGGTCAACTTGACTGTGCTTTTTGCATATTGCTACAAAGCTAAAAATTAGTTTTAAAAATAGGTGACGTTTTTTACTTTTAAACATCCAAGCAAAAAAAGTTGGAAGTCTTCTAAAGACTAACATTAAAAGCACTTCCAAAAATGCTCTCCCAAAGATGCTATTTAATTTAACTATCCAGGAAGTTCTTTTGAGTCAATTTTTTTTAAAACTCGTTTTTTTCATATTTTTAATAAGAAATTTTAAATTATTTTGTTTCACATAGGTTAAAAAGAGACTAAGAATTAATAAAATGGTACAAATTATTTAAATTTTATCGAAAAAAATCTAAATCCATTCTAGAAAAATTGCAAATTTTGAAATATTTGAGGTGAAATGTTTTAGACAAGCGTTAGAATGCATTAAAAATCATAAAAATATTATAAAAATTATTTATTTGTCAACATATTACACAATTTTTGTAATTCACATCCAAAACATTGAATTTGGACCACACCTTAAAAAATGATGCCAAAGTGGCAGGTGCCCTATTGTTAAATTCATCGCTTCTGCGCCAATTTTGCACAACTTCCGGATCCGAAAAGAAGATTTTCACTACTTTTTTGGCGACGCTTTTTTTGCTGAGATGGTACGTTTCTATTTGAAATCGAGTTTATATTTTGGAAATAAAGTTGTCGTTAACAGTTTTCAAGAGGAAAAAAGCGCAATAGTAAAGGAGAATATGTCAAATGTGTCATTACTTCAATTCTCCGCTACTTTGACTCTGAAATCAATACCAAATTATAAGTGTAAAGACAAAATCTTTCCGTTAGATCGTTTTAGAATTTTACTCTAATCAATATATTCGGGAATCGATATTACGATATTGCATCATCCTATTGTCATCTCAGATGTATTGAGATTAGATATTTTGTCCTCAAGCATGTAAAAGCTACATTTTCGATCCGATTCAACTTATTTAGAATTGGACTAGTACGGGCTTTCCGTTAGACCGTTTTAGAATTTTACTCTAATCAATATATTCGGAAATCGATATTTCGATATTTCATCATCCTATTGTCATCTCAGATGAACTGAGATTAGATTTTTTCTCCTCAAGCATGTAAAATCTACATTTTCGATCCGATTCAACTTATTTAGAATTGGACTAGTACGGGCTTGCTGTATATTGTTTTTGTTTACATAAAGGCACACCGAAGATTTGTTCGGTCTACGCACTAAAATGTAAGTTCAAACTTCTTATTGCTACTCACTCATCGGGTGTAGAATAATATGGAATCTATGAAAAAAGAAATTTCGAAAGTCATAAAAATTGACACTTGATAGCTTTTCGTGGAGGCCATTGATACACTGGAGTAAGAATGAAAAATTCAAAAATAAAGAAAAGTAAATGGCACTCACGGAAATGCTTAAACAAAACGACATCTAACATACAAACAAATGAACACCCGATAACCTGCCATAGATAAGAATAAACAAAATGTTTATGTTTTGTTATTGTTAAGTTGTTTGTTTTCATTTCGTTTCGTTGTTTGCCCTTCTTTCATTGTTTGCCTGACACGTTGTTTTCTTCATTTTCAAATCACAACGATTGCGTGTTTAGCGTTTTCTGTATGGCTTTTGAGTTTTCACTTCATAACTCAGTGTGAATGGGGATGTAAGATGGATTGTGTGTGCTGTGTATTACAGGACATGTGTATGTATAGGTATGAGTTTTCTGTGTGTGTGTTGTGAAATCTAAGAGGTGTCTGTTGTTGTCATTCATTTGTTTTATATATCACACGTAAGAAACACTCACGAACACGCACACACCGCCAAACACTCCCAGCGGGAAAATTGCGAAGTACCGCCAAAATC
>PGFW01052336.1:1299-18521 GCA_003123925.1 Haematobia irritans | reverse complement strand
TATTATTCATGTGGTTACTCACCTGTTTTGACCTCGTGGTTACGCGAACATTCCATATATTTAACAGCTCTAATTTTAGTTCGCTAATTTTTGCCCTTGTTCTCTTTTTCGTGGCCTTATCTTAGTTCTGCCAGTGGGCACTAGAGTGTTTCAACGATCTTCACGTAAATGCAATTTTTGTGGCCTATGGATATTAAAAGGTATAATTATAGGAAGCTATTTAATTTAATATTGGTATTAAAAAATTGTTTTTGTATGATGTGAAAGTACTTGAATGAATTTATTTTTACGCAGCTATATGGTGAGTCACATGGTGGTGCGAATGGTTAGCGTATGACGGCTTTCGCTACACAGGGTCGTGGGTTCGAACCCCGTTTCGACAAGACCAATAAAGCTTTTTCAAGGTCGCGATTATTCCTCTCCCCAAAAGATGCTGGTGGGCCATTCCTGATTGTTTTCAAAGCTTTTCACCACCTGGTGGTATCAAATGGGTGAATAGTCTAAGTGAGCCTGAAATATTGGGATGATGCACTTTACTCTATACCTAATATAACCTAGAGCCAATCTGTCCCGATTTGACTTTGGAGGCATAGAAGCAGGTTGCATCCGGTCGCTAAGGAATAATCCTAGCCCAGATTTGAGAAATGAAGAAAAAAAATATAGTAAAATCTTATTTTAAATTTTATAGGACAAATTCTTTTTGGGTATTTGTCTGAGGACCCATTACCTTGTCAAAGTTTTAGTTTCTATCGGAAAATTGTTCAAAATTGTATTTCTATCAGAGAATATTGTCAAAATTTGATATTCTATAGAAAAGTTTTGCTACATTTGTGTAAAATTTTATTGCCTATAGTGAAAATTTTGGTCGAAATTTTATTGCTATATAAAATTTGTGTCAACATTTTATTTCTGTAGAAATTTTTGTCAAAATGTTATTTACTAGAAATATTTTGTGAATTTTTTGTTTATATGAAAATTGTTGTCAAATTTTTGTTCTAGATGGAAAATGTTGGTCAAACTTTGGGTTTATCAGGAAAATTTTGCTCACATTTTTACGTGCTATAAAAATATTTTGGTCAAAATTTTTATTCTATAATAAGATGTTGTCAAAATTTTTTGTTCTAAGCTGTACAGAAAAACTTTGTTCCAAAATTTTATGCTATAGAAAAATTTGTCAAAATTTTATTTCTGTCAGAAAATTTTGTCGAAAAAATTTTTGTTCTATGTAGAGACATTTTGTCAAAATTTCTTTGTTCTTAGAAAATTTTGCTAACACGTTTTTTGCCTCACAAATTTTTGTTCTAGCTAATGCAACAATAGTTCGTTCAACCTCTTCGGTTCTTACACGACAAATTTTGTCAAACATTCTTTACTCCTACCTACCAAAAAATTGTGTCAAACATGTTTATTATCCTACTAGATGTTGTCATATAATTTTTGCTTCTACATAGAAAAGTTCTATCCATAATTTTTGGTCAAAAATGTTTTTACTAGACTAAAATGTTTAAGCAAACATTTTACTATAGAAATTAACCATTTTGAGCAATACATTTTCTAATAGATATAAAATTTTGGACAAAATATTCTGGTAGAAAAAAATTTTGACAAAAATTTTTACTATAAAAATAAAATTTTTGACAATTTGCTATGGAAATAAAATTTTGAAAAGATTTTCTTAGAAATATAAATGTTGACAATTTTCTATATAAATAAAATATTGGACAAATTTTTTATTTATAGTAGAAATAGAATTGTTAATTCTAATAGGAAATTTTGTGAAGTTTTTTTTGTTCTATAGAAATTTTTGTCAATGTTTGTTTTATAGAAATTTTTATCAAATTTTTTGTTGCTAATAAAAATGTTGTCAAAACTTTGGTTCTATACAAAATTTTTGTAAAATTTTTAGCTACTTAAAAATGTTGATTTTTATCAAGAATTTATTCTAGTAGAAAATGTTTGTCAAATTTTTGTTCTATGAAACTTTGTCAAAATTTTATTCCTATGATGAAAATTTTGTCAAATATTTTTATTTCTAACAGAAAAAGATTTTTTCGAAAATTTATTTTCTAATAGAAAATTTTGTCGAAATTTTATTGTCTATAGAAAATTTTGTCAACATTTTATTTCTGGTAGAATTTTTGTTAAAATTTTTGTTCTTATAGAAAATATTTGGGTCAAAATTTTTTGTTTGCTATAGAAATGTTGTCCAAATTTTTAGCTCTTATAAAAATTTGGTGTCAAATATGTTCATTCTAGTAGGAAATGTTTTTATCATAAAAGTATATACGGCGAAGTTTTTTCACGGCCCCCGCGCGGCGCCGCGCCGCCCGCCAAATGGGAGCCCCGTCCCCCCACCCGCCTCGTGGAATCTTATGTACCCACCACCATGTGATTGCGTAGAACTTCTACGAAAGACTACTCCACATATCGAATTTACTTGGATTGTGGTTCTTAAAAACTTCTTAAAATCGTTTTCTAAATTGTGGATTTAGTCGCAGTAACATGGTATATATTAGAAGCAAAAAGTTTTGTAATAGTTAGTCTACAAATAATTACGAATCGGACTATGGACTTTTTGTAGCGTAGAGATGCCAGTATTTGAAATTGGGCGGTCGCTTATATGGGGCTATATACAATTATGAACTTGATATGACCAAATTTTGTGTGATTGGGGATCGGATTTATCTGAGGGGGCCAATAAATTATAACTAATAGACGTAATGGACTAGTTAAGCATGTTTTAACTGGACCATATACTAGCAGCAATTGTCGAAATTTCAATCTCACTCGGATGAAATTTGCTCTCAATGAGATTCCAAAGCCAAAATTCGGGATCGGTTGTATATGGGGCTATGTACGCATTATGGAACTAATTGGACGAGTCTTGGCATGGTTGTTTAAAATATCAATATTACTACGACACGTAACGGGAACATTTCAAGCAGATCGGGCATGAATTTTTGCTGTCTCAAAAGGCACGCGAGGTCCAAATTCTGGGGATCGTTTAATATGGGAGCTATTATAGTAATTATAGATCTGATAGGAACCAAGAGTTGCTGCATGGTTGTGTTGGATCTACCATTACTACTATCAACGTGCCAAATTCCAACCGAATGGGAGAATTTTGCTCTTACCAAGGGGCCTCTGGAGGTCAACTCTGGGGATCGTTTATATGGGGCCTATTATATAATTAGTGACCGGATATCGACCAATTTTTTCATGGGAGTTTGAGGCCATTATATTAACACCCCGTACCAAATTTCACTGAATCAGATGAATTTTTGGTGCTCCCAAGAGGTTGCGGAGGTCAATCTGGTATCGTTTGTTTATATTGCTATAATATAATTATGAACCGATGGTGGAGGCAATTGTGGTTGCATGGTTGTTGAGACGCATAGTACTAGACTCGACTACCAAATTTCAGCCGGTACGGAGAAATTTGCTTCTCTTGAGAGGTCGTCCGCCAAGCCACATCGGGGGGGATCGGTTTATAATAGGGGCTATAATATAATTATATATGGACCGATGTGGACGCATTTTTGCATGGTTGTTTAGAGACCATATATTACATTGCGGGTGTACCAATTCAGCGGGATCGGATGAAATTTGCTTGCTCTAGAGCTCGCAGCCAAATCGGGGGATCGGTTTAAAATATTGGGGACTATATATAATTATGGGACGATGTGGACCATTTTTTGCTGGTTGTTAGAGACCGTGGATAGTACTAAAGCTGTGCAATTTTCAGGCCGGATGCGGATGAAATGTTGCTTGTCTCTTGAGGGGCTGCAAGCCAAATCGGGGGATCGGTTTATATGGGGGCTATATATAGATTATGGCCGTGTGGACAATTTTTGCTAATGGTTGTTAGAGACCATTACTAACCATGTACTAATTTTCGACCGGATTCGGGATGAAATTTGTTCTCTTAGAGGCGTCGCAAGGCAAATTTTGGGGTCCGTTTAATATGGGGGCTATACGTAAGTGGAACGCGATATGGCCATTTGCCAATAGCCATTCGATAAATCCTCAAATAAACCTATTGTGCCAGAGGTTTCTAAAGTCGATAGCGTTGTTATCGGCTTCGGTAAGTTAAGGTGATTTCTAACAGAACGACGGACGGACGCGGATCGGACGAACATGCTCAGATCGACTCAGAATTTCACTCACGACACAGAATATATGGATTTAATGGGGATCTTAGAGCATTTTTCGGAATGTGTTTACAAACGGATGACAAAGTTAATATACCCCCATCGCTATGGTGGTGGGTATAAAAATGTTTATCAAATAATTTTGTCCAAAATGTTTTTTTATAGAAGTAAATGTCGTTGAGCAAAATTTTCTAACCCCACAATAGGAAATCAAAATTTTGACAAAATTCTCTACGAATAAAAATTTTGCTAAATTTTCTATAGGAAATGAAGATTTTAAAGCAAATTTTCTATAGGAATTAAAAATTTTGCAAAAATTTTCGTATAGAACAAAAATTTTGAAAACATTAGAAAATGTTGTTAATAATAAACATTTTGACACATTTTTTAATAGAGTAAAAATTTTGACAAAATTTTCTGTAGAACCACAGTTTTTGACAACATTTTCGTAATAGAACAAAAATTTTGAACGCAAGCATTTTTTCATGAAAAAAATTGTGAACATAATTTTCTATAGAAAAAAATTTTGACAAAAAATTTTGAATAGGAGCAAAATTTTTGACAAATTTTTATAGAACAAAAATTTTGACAAATTTTCTACAGAAATAAAACTTTTCGACAAAATTTTGTATAGAGAATCAATATTTCGGTACAAAATTTCATAGAAATAAATTTTTGAAAAAATTTTCTGTAGAAATAAAATTTTGACAAAATTTTCTATAGGGAATAAATTTTTGACAAAGTTTGCTATAGAACAAAAATTTTGACACATTTTCTATAGAGATATTAAAAATGTTGGCAAAATTTTTTTATTAGAGTAAAAATGTTGAAAAATTTTTCTATAGAACGCAAAGTTTGAGCAACATTTTCTATAGAATAAAAATTTTTGATAACATTTTCTATAAGAAACTAAAAATTTGTGACAAAATTTTCTTTATAAGATAAAATGTTGACAAAATTTTCTTATAGAAATAAAAATTTTGACAAAGTTTTCCTATAGAAATATAAGATTTTAAACAGAACTTTTCGAATAGGAATAACTTTTGACAAACCTTATTCTATAGAAACATATTTTTGACAAAATTGACCTATTGGAAATAAAATGTGGACAAAACTTTCGATAGAAATTAAATGCGAATAATGGTTCCTTGCTTTTCGCTCCATCACTCTTGGATAGCTCGAAAAACTGGTCAGTTGTCTAGGCGCAATCTCTTCGAAACGCTGTGCACCGTCACTCGCAAGATGACTGAAATTCCAACAATCCCATCTCTTGCACCGGGCTGCTAACTGTTGGCCACAACAACGCGCACAACCGAAGCGGCGATCTGTAATTTTCTTCTAAAGGCAAATTGGCTTTATTTTGGTTGATGAAGGCCGTCGTTCAAAGTTGTGAAATCGAAGGGTGGTCATTGGTGAGAAATTATGAGAATTATTATCTTAAATGGGCGGTTTTGCAGGATCGTCATTTAATAGACCAGTCAGACGCGCTAAAGATATATCTGGCGAACTGCTGAATCACATAATTTTCCGTGGGGGGGCCTCTTCGGTTCAGCTGCAAAATTGGAAGTAATACTAATTTGCTTCTGGGGCCAAATTATGAATCTCTGGTGCTTACTAGGAGAGAATGCCATGTTGTATAACTCTATCTCATGGAAAGCCCGACTTCATTGGAGCAGCATCGCCTTGGACTATATTCCGCGTAGTGATGTTAGGCGGAAGTTCGGAAGCGCTCCATTTCAAGCACTGGTTACACCTCGCCTAAGGGGGTTACACCCTCGCCGAAAGGTGGTGACCGAAAGCACGAATCACACACGTATACTGATGTGCACGTAGTTGTACGCTTCGGTCAGTCCGGGCAAAGAACGGCCGTCGCCGTGGATCAAATCTAATTTAGTATTTTTTCTTTTAATTCAACTTCTTCATGTTTATATAAAAAATCAAAATTTATACTAAATACTTACAGTCAATCAGTCTCTCTAAAAATCTGGACGCTTAGTCATATATGAAACTTGACTCTTTTTGAAAAAAAAATTTCTAATTTGCAATAGATGTCTTGTTGAAAGCTGTAGTGTGATTGGCAATAGACAGACATGCATTAGATTGTCTTTAGGTTAGGTTGGCAGCCCCGACGTATGCAGGCTCACTTTTGACTATTCAGTCGGATTGTGATGCACATTTGGTAAAACTTGCTCTCTTATCACTGAGTTTCACTACAATATAAAACTGACAAAATCCAATCCTTTATTTCCCTTAAATGACATTCCTCAATTGCCTTGGCCATAGGTATTCGAAGAGGCTGTGCGGGCCGTACTAAGACCTGAACCACAAAAGCGACGTCAACGAAAGTGTATAGTTATGTAAATATATATTTCCTCCAGTCCTCCAACCGTCACAAAAGTTTATATGTAAACACTTTCCTATTGTAACTCTATCCTTTCCTATCGACATCATCCTATTTCCTTTCCTCAATTATTATCGTCATCGTCTTCGTCGCCATCATCACCATTAATATAATACCAACAATATATTATTTTTTAATTTCTTTTTGTATAAAGTGATCTAATTAGGTTCCATATTATTTTAATACTTGAACGAAATTGTAATATTGAGAAAAGTAACAAATGTCCAAATGTCCTTTTAAAGTAAAATGTCTAAGATTTTTTCCTAATTAATTATTGCTGTGAATATCGTATTATCTATCATCCGAACTATGATCATTATTATTCGTCCCATTATGTGCTGCTAAGCCACAATATTAGAGTGACATTTTTAAAACAATCAGTACCACACACAAAAAAGTTTATTAAAAAAATTCGAGTATAGAAGTTCCCATATATATTTCCGGCTAAATATTTAAGAGAATGAATGACCGAAACTCAATAATAGATTTTGGTTTATTCAATAATGTATTATATGTTTGATGTAAATTCCTATATGAACGGTAAACAGTCCCCAATATTTCTAAAATCTAAACATTCCATTAGCTTTTAAAACCCCATTTATCTTCCTAGCTGTTGACCAACAAGTGACTTTGTGCATTAAAAGAGAGAGGAGAGTCATGTGCTAGTAAGTCTAGGTACGAAGATACAACAAAAGTTATTAACCCACACAGCCGGTAAATATCAACATTTGTATTCTGCATGTACTAGTATTAGTGCATATATATTTTGTGCGACCAAAGAGGTCCGTGTTCGTATATCAACTGAGCACACATAGCTATACTCACGAGCGTAGTAGACGGGGGACTACTATCAATCCAACCACCATTAAGAATTAGTTAATCATAAGCATTTGTAGGGTATCGGCCATATTAGCGTCTGGGAGATAAACCGCAATGTCTAATGGGTGCTTTGTGTCAATCTGACTATAGCTCATAGTCAATGTTCAACGGAAAATGCTGTTCGAATTTACCTTACAAAGGACAAAAAAAAGTTCCCTAACTTCCCATAACATCCCCAAACAATTTCTCTACTAATATTATATTTCATTAAATTTAAAAATTTTTGAGAAATACAAAACATAAATGGTTCACATAGTACTTATTATCCTTAAAACATGAATATGCATCCGTATCATAACTAGATATAAATTTAAAATTACCACACAGTTGCCACAGATTGTAAGAATTCTAACCTCAACTCTAAAAAAAATATTTTTTGTAAATCTCTATAAAAATAAAATTTGGAAAAGTTTCTAATAAACTAAATTCTTTGGTGAAACATTTTCTATAGAAATAAAAATATGACAATAAATCACTATAGAAATAAAATTCTTGGTGACATAGATAAATTCAAACAGAAGAAAAAAAAAATAAAAATTTTGAGAAAGAATTTTTATAGAAATAATATTTTGAAAAAAATGTCTATAGAAATAACATTTGAGACAAATTTACTATAATGAAATATTGAGAATGTTCGAACTTTTCTAACAGGAGATTTACCACATATTATTGGTTAAAGATCAATAGCTTTGCCGCTTCTAAATTCTTCCCACTCTAGAGGCATTCAAAAATGTAAAATTATTACAATCTGTTGAGTGAATGTTCATTGTGGCCCTACGTCCCTACAAGAGCTAAAATTAGAAAAACATAATATAGGAAATTTCCCACCTACTTAGCAACACTGGCTTGTTGATTATTCACCTACTGAGTATAGTATGCCACTAAATGATTGAGCCCATTATTAAACAAGTAATATAAGGCCGCAAAGTTCGGCCAAGCCGAAATCTTAGTGTACCCACCACCATGGATTGCGTAGAAACTTCTAAAACGTAAAGACTATCATCCACAATCGAATTACTTGAGTTGTGTATCTTAAAACTTCTTAACATCGTTTTCTAAATTGTGATTAGTCCATACATGGTATATATTAGACAAAAAGTTATGTTAGTTAAGTCATATCAAATAATTCGAATCTATATGGACTGTTTTGTACGTAGAGAGCCAGAAATTGAAATATGGTGGTCGCTTATATGGGGGCTATTAACAGAATGTACGGAGAACTTGAATATGGATCAATTTTTGTTGTTGATTTGGGGATTCCTATTATCTGAGGGCATTATAACTATAAAGACCGATATTTGGAACCTGAGTTTATCTATAGGCACCATGGGTTGTTAAACGACTATATACTACACAATGTACCAAATTTTTAACTCACGTACGGATTAAATTTGCTCCTCCAAAGAGTTCGCAAAACCAAAATCTGGGGATCAGTTTATTATGGGGCTATGCAGATTATAAAGGATTTGTGTTCCCAATTGGACCACTTGGCTTGGTTGTTTAAATATCAAAATAGTACTACCATACTCACGTAACCAAATTTCAAAACAGTATTCGGATGAATTTTTGTCCTTCTTAAAAAAGGGCACCCGAGCAAAAATCATGGGATCGTGGTTTATTATGAGGAGTCTTATTTAGTTAAATAATTTTTATATTTATTCCGCAACTTAATAGGACCAATTCCTTGCATGGTTGTTGGATAAAAATATACCAACATCACAAAGAAGATACCAAATTCTCAACCTGAATTGGGAAAGAATTTTGCACAACTTCCACATTTAGTGAGGCTACAATGGAGGCCAATATCTTTGGGCATCGGTTTATATGTGGGAAAGGGCCCTATATATAATATGGACCGATAATCGACCAATTTTTGCATGGGAGTTTGAGCCATTATACGTTAAACCACGTACCAATTTTCAACTGAATCAGATAAATTTTATTGTCTTCCAGAGAGAGGATTCGGTAGGTCAAAATCTGTGATCGTTATATGGGTTTTGTCAGCTTATAATTATGACGATGTGCCAATTTTTTGCATGGTTGTTGGAGGCTATACTCATCCGTACCAATTTCAGCGATCGGATGAAATATTTGCTTCTCACATTAGAGGTGCAACCAAAATCGGAGATCGTTTTATGGGGCTATATATAATTATGGACGATGCTGGAATTTTTGCTGTTGTAGGACATATACGCCCATGTTATCCTTTTCAGCCGATTCGGATGATTTGCTTCCTTTAGGGCGGATACCTCGCACCTGGGGTCGGTTTAATTGAGAGCTATATATTTGCCGATGTGACCTATTTTTTGTATGGTTGGGGGTCCATATACTATCACCTATGTAATTCTAATTCACCGTCGAGAAGTTCGCTTCTCTAGAGGCTCGCACCAAATTTGGGGATCCGTTTATATGGGGAGAATTTGGACAGTTCTTTGTCATACTACATCTTACTCGTGCCATGTTTGAGTCGATATGCTTGTTTTCGTTCGTCGTGTTTCTCCACGGACGGACGGACGGACGACATACTCAGAAATCGACTCAGAAATTTCACCACGACCCAGAAATATATATACTTTATGGGCTCTTAGAGCAATATTTATGATGTTTATCAAACGGAATGACAAAGTTAATATACCACCCATTACTATGGTGTGGTATAAAAGATAAAATATTTCCGTTAAATTAGATGTGGGTAAATAAATAAAATTTGTAAAAATCCGAGCAATATTTCTTATGTAAAGCTACAGTGCGTATAAGTACCGATCGGCTTAGTAACATCAAAATTTGAAAATTTGAAGTAACATTGGTTAATAAATAAGAGTACAAATGGCCAAGTTTGGGAAATCGAGCGATGCAATATATATGAAAGCTATATCTAATCTGAACCAATTTTGCTATAATAATTTGCGGGATTGATTAATACCACAAAAGGTTACCTTTGCAAGATTGAGTAAGATCAGTAGAGAAATGAGGCCTGTATGGTCAAACATAAAGTTAATAGGGGCGAATTTTTCAAAATCGGTAAATACATATATGGAGCTATATCTACATTCTGAACCGATTTCGATGAAAATTTTGCACATAATAGTTAGTCATAGAAGGACTGGATCTAGCCAAAACCTTTAGTAATATCCGGTTAAATAAATAAGGGTTACTACATGCCAAATTTGGGAAATCGGCTATACATATACTATGGGAAGTATATTCTAAATCTGAAATCGTGATTTCGATCGTTTTGTATGCACATTAAGGTTATTTTGTGCTTTATTTTAGATTATTACTTTGATGTTTTTAGCATCATATTTGCTTGATTAGATTCGAAATACTTATAATAGCAACTTCTTAAGATGAAGGTTTGATTTGCTCTCACAATCGATTCGATATATCACTGATAGATTTCTCAGGGATGTAGCGATTATCACATCATTGGCAATTACAGCTGAATATAATAGCTATCCCATAGACTAACAAATTTATGTTTGTTTTAAAAGTATTTTGTCCGTAAAATAATTATTTGATTTAGGGCACGCTTTATTTGAGACCGAATTATTTTACACTCCGTATAACCGAGTATTTATGGTCTATGATAAAACCCTTTTATTGCTATCAATATCATTAGTAGTCTCTAAATTTCTCTGTGTACCTCATATTTACTAAAATGTTGTGTATAGACATGTCTTTATAAGTTCTTAATCTTTAATTATGCGACTATTTATAGTATATTATATGTTGTCTAAAAAATACGTCGGACAATCGCGTTTCATGGAATTAAGATAGAAGACCAACAGATATTGCACACAATATATATATTAGTATATGTATTATTTATAATATAGTATTTAGTGGCAAGAAATCAATAAATCACAGGAATTATTATTCGCGGAAAACTCTGACATTAATGAACTTCTCTTAATATATATTATTTGATTTTTATACCGCTACACAGATATATATAGAATATAGAGTATATCTGGGCAATATGAAGTTAGTCTCAGCGTCCATATTAAATATTAGTAATCTAATCTATAAGATATGCCATTTATTGGATAAATATTACATTCAAAAGGTGGATCTTTCAGTATGAAGGGACGAATAGAGAAGACAATACATCCCTACACATTTTTAAACCAATAGATTGCTTGTGACAGATGTCATATCATTTTTAAATACACGCGATAATTCGGATCATTACAAAATATAGTTCCGACACAATAATCAGAGAGCGTAATAATATTTATGGAATCGCATTATTAATACAAGGACCTTCATGTAATGGATCGACTTATTAGATTCTATATATCTTACAACAATCCTATATATGCTACTGAGGTTCAGATTACTTTCTTGCGCGAGAGATGTATTTATAATCTATACGTTCGAGTACACATATAGATATTTTATTCTGAAAAAAGTAGATATGAAGTATATCTTCTCATGTTATTCTTACTGAAATTTTTAGTCAGCACACACCTATTACTGATTATATATATGTTTTTCATCGTCGGACGCACTATGGTCAACCTCCATAACTTCAGAGCAAAAGAATAATCTCATATATTGTAGACATAGCACACGAACGGAGCGTATGAACGCACTGTGCTAAAACGACGATAGAATTAATCAGACATCATGATGATGATTATCATAAGTCAGTACCTTGAGTGCGTAATCTCGGATATATACAGTATATGTTAAGCATCTTTTACATAAAATGTTTATCGAAATCTATAATTTAGGCTGCGAGTGTGTCTATAGAAAATAGATTGTATCCATAAATTACCACAAAGAAGTCTTAGACGTGAATGTCTCCTCCAATATTCACTAATCTATATACTTACATTATAACCACATATCAAATATATATAATAAAGAGAACCAGTATGACCATAGTCGGGAGTGTGGGTCCATATTTATCCCGTTGAACTGTATTTGTTCAAATGTAGGATCTCAAAGACATATTATTGATGTGGATACACTATACATATTTGTATAATTAATTATGGTATTTATCTAAATGACCCTATGAAAAGATATTTATTGGAACATAAAAAATTCTTGGAGTATTTATCGCATAAGTCAACTACGAGATAAAATCTCTTGAGTCCACTTCTTAAATCTACAAAGATGCATCCGTCACGAGCGCGTTAACGTGATATACATAGTGATTTAAATTCCACACACATACCCATACGCTTTACTCTTGATAAACAAAAGCATCAACACATTCAACAATAATAGAGACCGAACACAGAGTTTTGTTAATATACATGGATCAATTGTAATGGAGGATATAGCGGTTATTATTGATAATAACAAAATGGTGGCCATTTATTACAGAAGGAGTGTCCGACTTTTTCTGTGTCCTTAACAGTAAGTGGCGCCGAGCGCTACTCAGGAACCAAATTAGTTTTAAACAAATACTCTCAACTGCTCATAATTTCCTTTCTAGATTTATATTGAGCGGAGTGCATTCTATATAGCATAACAAAATACTCTTATCACATCACCTCAGCTAACTGGCCTCTAGGAGATATTTTTGCGTACAATATACATAGAGTACAGATGAGTGTTATCTAAATCTTCCTAGTTTCCTAGTAGTGGAGCCTACATTACATCTCGAAAAAGAGCTCATTGATATAATCATATCTAATACTCGAAATTGAGAACACATCGGATCCTATACGATTTACTGTATTAGTATATTAACCCTCCATAAAATTAAAACCACCAGTAGTACTCCCCCGATTTTGTGGTTTTGCGTAATCATTAAAGGATGACAGAAATTAATTGTCCGAATCATCCGACGCAATTAGGCTGAAACCAATTATGTTACATGAGATATAGGTCAGATAATACGATGTTTTCACAGCAACTCCAACGCATATACAACCCTAATGGGTCCACATTCACGATCACATAATTAATAGTACATCCGTTCAATATTATTGATACACACAGCCTCTCCATTAATATAAATAGGATAGCGCTGCCAGGAATTATCGGAGCTGAGTGCGAGGTCTTTCCGCTTATAAGAGAAGCAAATTCTTTCATCTCCTGACATCTCTGACCTGAAATATTTTAGTTATCGTCGCATGTACTGGTATGTGACTAAACCTGCTGTCTGCAACAAATCATAGAAAATAAAAGAAATTTGTGTACCATAAGATTCACTATATATTTAATAAAATAATTTTTGAAGTTGTGCTGACACATATGTAATTAATATACCGATCACCAGATTTTATGACCTCCGGAACCCCTTATATGAGATTATGACTCAATAATTATACTAAGATTATGATTCTGTATTACAGCTCTCTCATTGAAAAAACAATTGGTACGGTGGTGTACTGAAGGAGAGGAGGATAATGACACGTCACGATAACTCCCAATCTATATTTTGCTCTAATAAAATAATTTAGGATCGAAACATTAAATCTGGTTTTATTCCATAAACTTAATACCACAAAATTATTGAATCAACAGAGTTCACACAATATATTATTTTAATTAGGTAGAATTTTTGGTAAATTTTCTTAAAATCACAATTTATTTTTTTGCAAGATGGACCCGTGATACAATACTGTAGATAACAATGAGGTGTAGCAAAAAACTCTCCGCTTGCCTGGCAATCATACAATCCCCAAGGAATAAATCGGAACCTGCTAGTAGCCTCTTTTATCTATATGTGTAGAGCGGAGCAAAATCGTATATTTCTTTTCTCTCGCGGAGTGTGCAGCATAATATTTAAATTGCGAGCATTTTATATGTGAGTTTTACGTGGAGATCTGAAATATGTGTCATGAATGTAGAATATATCCGAAATCCATGTGAGCACCGTGAAATTACAAAATGAGAACTTATGAATCATGTCCAGTTAATTTTCTTTTCACGATTAATTATAAGCTCCCATTACGACAAATCTTAAAAGATAAACACGTCGTTATCCTCCAGCAATCAAATCCTATCTGCAATGTGGAATGAATTAGAAAATCCTTCACAGAGTCAAAACATCCTGCAGTACCGAACTCTCAATGTCGATTGATTGTATAGAAGAACGAGAAAAAAAATATGAAGGAATAAATGGATCAACTGGTCTCAATATATCGGTGAGCTCGAGGCCCTTTTAGTTACGGACAGATTTTTCATCTCCTATGTTATAACTTAACCTAACTATGACCTTAAAACACTGCTTATGCTTAAAACCTGGCAATTGTCACAAAAATAAATGGGGTCCATTGAACAGTCCCCCAATATAAATTCAGTGCGCCTATAGATCAAAGCAATATAAATAATTTCTATCATACATCCGTAAAATTGATACCTCAAAAAAGAAACATGTTTGATGTTTTATTGCCGAACAAAACCTCAATATTGAGAAGGAATCAACTACACATTTTTTATATATCTAGCATAGTATGTGAAGTTTAGAAGATAAATTTGAGGAAGTTATAACTTAGTTCAGTTGCTGTATTGTCGATAATTTAGATCATATCATGAACAAATTTAGGTCTCAATTTCGTTTAAATAGATATCTACATATCCAGGATTTTTTTTTATTAGGCCAACATGCGGAGTTAGTTAATTGAATTTTTCTATCTCGAAATTCCGGCAACAACGAACAGAAAGACGACTTCACTATTTAAATTTGGGTTTGAACAAAATATATATGTGTATTTTAATCTTTATACTATAGTGGTGAATATAGAAATGAATGAAGAACATATGACGATATTCCATACCTATGGATTTAAAATATTCGATTTGTGAAAATTCTATACAATTTCCTTTGGGCGGAAATCATTGGTAAAATTAAATTCGGAACTCTTTGTTTTGATTTCTTTATAAATAATAATATACGATATATATTTTGGTTCTATATCAACAACTAAATAATCACACAAACATAGACAAAAATAATAATAATAATCTCAACTAAATTCGATTAATTTCAAATGAGTAAACAAATAATTATTTCGAAAATACTTTAAAAAAACATAGAATTTTGGCTTAGGCCATCAATTGCCAATGGATGTTAAGGATGAGAAAGCAATGAAGATATAATAAATACATTATGTGCACCATACCAGAAATATAAAATAATCACAGATTGACTATCCCTCCTCAACTCACAAAAAACAATAAAAAATTTGGTCCATTAATCAAAGTTCCGTACCTGAAGCTTTAGAGTTTATACAGAAGGGGGTTTTGTCGCTCCTTTGTCCTAAGTGGTAATTACTAATGGAATATGTCTTGACCTGGCCACATTTATTTTTACCATTAAAATTAAGTGTTGAGTAAGCATCACACTAATGCTGTGGACGTTTGATTCACGATTTACTATGATTATATAATGTCTCAATTAATATAATATCGGTGCCAATCTTTCGTAAGATTAGATAAATAATTTGCTAGAACATCTTTATATCAATACTTACATTTAAAATATGTGTCATATTTGTCTAGAGTAATATTTTATTTCCTTGTTTATTACTGTTATTACCTCAATATATACTTTCGTTCCAAGTATTAAAAATATAGAACCTAAATGAACTAGAAATCACTAAAATTTTTTATGAAAAAAACGAGAATGATATTATTAAAGAATAAATATTTTAAGTGATGACCTGGAAAATAACTCACCAAGTATATCGAATTTTTTTGGTTGGAAGATTGAAATAAATTTTGCGCGGGACGAAAGATTTCGTGTAGAGAAAGATTTTTTTGCTAGGAACGGGACAAAGATCCATTGGAGAATGTTTCGGGTAGGTGGATATAGGAAATGAATAGTATGCAAATAGGTGATCGGCCTGGCCGAATTATACTTTTGCACTGACCTAATTTTATGATGTGAATTTGTGACTGGAGGGATATAATATAATGAATGGCTCTTAAAAATAATTATTACTAGAATTACGACCTGATATAACTCCCGTTTAGGTTGCGAATTTATCAACGTGAGAGCTTAGCGCTAGTGTTTCGTCTATAGAAGGCCTACGCCAGCGAGCCTCATAAATTCCTTCGCAATATATCCTAAGTTGGCCATCGCCAAATTGGAATGGGTCTTCCTTCTATTTTCTAGGAAATATTATAATGGGTAAGCGTCTCTTCCTTCGAGTAGAGGGAAGAACAGCGGATGAGGAAGAGGTCAACACAATTCCCCGTTATAATTCTTTAAATGACATTCCATCCAAATTGCTCTTTCTTGCACCCATTCAAGATCACGAATTTCTGATAGAATAGCCATTTAAGTTGTGGGGCCCGTTTAACAAATATCCCTGACCTTGCGTGCACGCGAAGTCAACGAAGTTATAACGTTATTTGTAAAATAGGAAGTATAGTATTAAATTTTCCCTCACAGTTCTTCACCGAAGCCACGTCGGCAAAAGGAACTATTGTATACTAATTATTTCATTTTCCTAATCAATTACTTCGTGGTAAAATACTCTCTTATTTTCTCGACTTAAGTTGAACGAATAACTAGTTGCTCAACAATATTCCTTTTACCTCAATTAATTCTAATTACGTGAACCCATCCATTTTGCTTCGTCCTCCCACTAAATCACATTGTATAATTTACTCATAATCAGACACAAAATATTTTTTTTTAACAATATAATTCTAATATTTTTAAGTTGATCTTAATAAAAAGGTTTCATAATTAATTTTCTTATATTTAAAATACTTTGACGATGTATATTATGAGGAAAAGGTTAACAATGTCAATGTCCCTTTAAGTAAGTCTAGAATTTTTTTTCTTTCTTAAGTGACAACTCACCAACCATTTACAC